>OX422191.1:52500-200000 GCA_949130485.1 Agelas oroides | reverse complement strand
TCATATATGGACAATCAGGCATATAGTGTTTCTTAGGTTAGGTCTTCAGGGAGATGTGGTGCGTTGATTGTTCATACATTAAGTTGTTCCTGTCGTTCCACGAGCTCAGCTTCTCGGTAGAGACATGTCTGTACCACACGCACCAACTCCAGGGGCTGGTGGAGATACTCATTCTGGAGAGGAGAGACACACAGACACCGGCGGCCATTACAAGATCAGCAACTGATTCTCTACTCGAGCAAATCCTTGTTATACATTGCAATGCTTCAGGACTTCTTTCAGACAAATATAGTCTATCAAACTAGACAATCCCTCGACTCACCTTCAAAGTTCTAGAGCTTGATAGACTAGCAAATATATACTTCTCCTAAGATAGTTTAGGCATCAGTATCACAAGGACTTGTGCATAGCTAGGTTGCTCACAGACAGCAGAGAGTGATAACTGACCCATGCTAGCAATTAACAGACATGGATGGTCTGTGATGTGCATGTAACTTGGTAATGCACACCTTATAGCCAAACAGTGCTGCTCTATATTTGTTGTACGTTGCTCACTCAGACGAGGGCCCAAGTGTTCCACATTTGCTCAGGCAAAACAAACAAGATCCGTATGACATGGCTCACCCGCATGTGTGTATACAAGGCCTCCACTTGCGTCTTCACAATGAAGTTGGTGGCATACGTTGTGCACAGCTGTAGAGAAAATTGGGATATAGTTATACATTACAGTCTTGTATAGTACGTGATAAAGCGCTTGAGGTATAGGTGAATATTAGCTTCGCTCCCAGACCTTCCCTCTGTCCAGTTCTTGGTCGCTTCCAGTATGTAAACACAGAGGGGGGGAGGCTTGGTCCTTTTTACTGTCTCAAAATGGAACAGTAGGATCTGATTGGTCAGCATCTCATGCATACTAATAACATCCTCTCTCACTTTTCTGGAGGGTGAGAGATGGTCTGGCTTGATCACTGACTACTTTGGTAGACAGAGAGGGGGAGGACGCAAGGAAAGACTTCCAGTTTGTTCTTTCAGTCAGAGATCTCTCCCCTCCCCTCTCTCCGCAAACAACTGGCGTATGAGCGCCATCTGTCGACCTACCCGCCGAGCGATCGCGATAGGCGGTACTACTCTAAGCGGTTACAATTTGTTTCGCCCCATGCAACCAGGCTGACCTATATATCGCCGGATAGCCCGCAGAAAATGCTACAAAATATGCAAAAACCAGCCGTTTCTACCGGGTAGTTTTTGCGCTATAGACGCTTTTATTTGTAGGTAATTGCCACCTGTTTTAGCCACGCGGGAGCTCAGATCAATGGAGATTTCGAGGCAAACAGAGACAGAGCAGCCCGTGTTGCGATTTGTGAACCAGCAAATTTCTGTCTAAGCATGTGCAAACTGCTGGATGGCTCAGAGAGCCTGCAGACAGGTTTGACTTCTGAGTGTACTTGCATATTTGGCATGCCATCCTGAGAGGCACTAAATTGGGATAGTCGGTGCATGAGTGTGGTAGTGAAACATTTCTTCAGCAGATTTGGCTTCAGTATGACCATCAGAACAGCCAGTTTCTGAATGCCATACTAGTAAGGGTATATAAACTTGTTGTATACAGTCTCTGAGCATCCCAGAAGCAGCAACTCTGTGATATGCTGGGGCCGAGAGTTGTCAAGCACTTTTGGCTAGGGTGTGGCACACACATGAGAAAGCCGGTGATTTATGCTAAGTCAGTTGCATGAAGAGGCCACGCAAACAAAAACTTGCATAGCCATTTAGCCATCTGCAATTTTGGAGGTCCTAGTGATATAATTTCAGTCAGCAAGCCACTCATTGTTCTGCACTGTATACATTTTATTAGTCTATCGAGCTAGACCAAGCTTCTCTCACTCGCCGGAAGTTGCCTATCAAGCTAGACCAAGCTTCTCTCACTCGCCGGAAGTTGCCTATCGAGCTAGACCAAGCTTCTCTCACTCGCCGGAAGTTGCCTATCGAGCTAGACCAAGCCTCTCTCGCTCGCCGGAAGTTGCCTATCGAGCTAGACCAAGCTTCTCTCACTCGCCGGAAGTTGCCTATCGAGCTAGACCAAGCTTCTCTCGCTCGCCGGAAGTTGCCTATCGAGCTAGACCAAGCTTCTCTCACTCGCCGGAAGTTGCCTATCGAGCTAGACCAAGCTTCTCTCACTCGCCGGAAGTTGCCTATCGAGCTAGACCAAGCTTCTCTCACTCGCCGGAAGTTGCGCCCCCAACTTCCGGCGAGCGAGAGAAGCTTGGTCTAGCTCGATAGACTAACATTTTATGTAAAACGCAAGTGTAACGAATGAGTTGCACTTGGGTTTTAGTAGAGGTAGACAGTTCAGGAAGACACAAGTGTGTGCACAGGCAAGATGAAGAATAGCTGCTATCAATAGGTATAGGTTTGGATTCCATTGGCCGCATCTATGTTGATCAACTTTGTGGTATAGGATAGAGACACTAAGCCAATGGTGTGCCTTTCATGTGTCAGCGGTAGCTGGTGTTGTACTTTCAAGAAGCACTATATGCAGTACTTTCATCTAATTCTCATATACCCCACCAAACTTCGAGCTGCAATCTCAGTGTACATGGTTTGTGGTCAATATATGTGGTATTGATTTGACATGGCAGCTAGGTTTTAACAGTGGGGGGTTGTCCGATTCAACAAAATACTAGAAGCATCTCTTTCCATATGCCAAGACCATAGAAGCTACTCCAACTGGTGGCTGTTCAGTTCAAAGTTTATGGCATGTGCCTCTACAGTGCAAACTGGAATGAAGTAATCCAAGCTTGAAAAACTTGCATGGCTTGTAACTACTGAGACAGTTTGTTGTCCATAAGTAAATGATATATGCCTCTCAGGATAACTGTTGCATGCAAAACATGCTGTACACTCACCTCACCCCTGTCTGCATGCTCTCTGAGCGATCCAGCAGTTTGCACATGCTTATACAGAAGTTTGCTGGTTCACAAGTCGCAACACGGGCTGCTCTGTCTCTGTTTGCCTCGAAATTTCCATTGATCTGAGCTCCCGCGTGGCTAAAACAGGTGGCAATTACCTACAAATAAAAGCGTCTATAGCGCAAAAACTACCCGGTAGAAACGGCTGGTTTTTGCATATTTTGTAGCATTTTCTGCGGGCTATCCGGCGATGTATAGGTCGGCCTGGTTGCATGGGGCGAAACAAATTGTAACCGCTTAGAGTAGTACCGCCTATCGCGATCGCTCGGCGGGTAGGTCGACAGATGGCGCTCATACGCCAGTCGTTTGCGTATATCGCTTATAAAAAGTAGATATTTGTGAAGTACAAAGTCTCTTCTACACAATCTGGCGCAAGTCCGGCTTGAATCGGTGCCTGGAGGAGAGAGCTGGTCTGTAGAAAAGACAGGAAGTAAGCGCCATGATAATTAGTGGCCAAATTCCACACTCCGTAGACTTCCGCTACTGAAGTTAAAATCCAATTATCTGGGCCGCTGGCCCAACGACTGAAGTGTGCTGTTTTGAGACAATTAAAACCTCATTACTACATCATATCTTATTCTACAAATACCATGCCCACTTGTGCAACTCTATAACCTATCATCAATCACCTAAACCAATTATGATAAGCATAAACACTTAATATCATCTACCTTGCGCCGAGGGTTTTGCACTTCAGTGCTGTTCATTTATTCGGAAAGCCTACAGACATCAATGATGGAAGGATAAGGTACTTATGGGGCAATACAGCGATGACTGTTAGACGTCATCAGTACTATGCAGAGCTTCTCAATCCTGCTGTCAGCCGTGAAAATAAGTCGCACAACACGAACACTAACTTGCGGACCGTTGTCAGCAGTTAGCAGCCACGGTTTGTATACATACCTAATGTACGGTAACTATTCGTTATTTTACAAACCCCTTAACAACCTAGAATATTTCGCGTATGCACAAACAGTGATTACCAGGCCTCTCCTGGTGGGGGGGGGGGGGAGGGGGGCTGGAGACTACCTCAGATATGTGCAGGTAGGAGATACAACCACTTACTTAGTTAGACTAATGTGGTAGGAAGGACCACTTTGATTCACCCACACGACACGCCACAAACAAGATAGTGCATCTGAGGTTGATAAATCTCTTACCAACCCATGTCTTGAAACTCAATTATCTGTGCCAACTAGATATATTATACAGGAAATAACACTGTATACCAGGAGTGTTTTTAGGCAGTGAAGCCAGTGAGAGAGAACGTAACTTAATTAGACATCCTTTGACCCCTACACACACACACACACACACACACACACACACACACGCACACACACACACACACACACACACACACACACACGCACGCACACACACACACACACACACACACACACACACACACACACACACACGCACACGCACGCACACACACACACACACACACACACACTCACACACACACTCACACACTCACATCTTGTAGGGCGTGTAGCATTCCCTCAAACAGTCTCCGCCCGTCTGTCTCAAATCTTGGGTCATCCGGATCCACTTCACTCCTAAAATGAACACACAATTTTTGCTATAATATGTATACCGTAGGATGGGAAATTATCATTGCTACACTGCATGCGTGCACCAGTCACGTGGCCAGTGTTCACGGAGATAAAATTTTCACAGGGATGATATTTCACAAGAGCTTAAAAATTGTTGCTGCACAAATTTTTCACAGTTTCAATTTTGGCAATTTGCACTATATGCATATAACACAAGTAATTTTGTTGGTTTTACATTTTCATAAGTGCAGACTAACTCGAAATACACAGGTCAAAAATTAATCCCCTGAGAAAATGTTAAACGTGCATGCACACACACACACATCAAAGTCTGGACGGTGTTAGCTCAACCAGACACTCTGGCTACTAGTTTCGCTGTTCATTCCTACTATTCAAAGATGGCATCCAGGACATGCAGCGTCTATCCAAAGACAGCGCCTGTTTTCTTTCAACAGACCATCTACTAGTCTACTGATGTATTTTGCTGAGAGAGCGAGAAATAAATCCATGGAAGAAATTCCGGGATCTAGCTGTGATTCGAAGCCTCATCTATTAGTCTCTTGCCCAGACCCTCTCAAGAGGAAAAGGGTCTGGTGACTTTTGAGCACTTCACTGGTTGTGCCAAGTCGGCAGCATCGATTTTGAACAAACCAATGGAATATAGCACCACATCACAAAGCGTTGCTTGCTAGCAAATGAAATAGCACCACATCATCAAGCGTTGCTTGCTAGCAAATGAAATAGCACCACATCATAAAGCGTCACAAAGCATTGCTCGCTAGCGAATGAAATAGCACCACGTCACAAAGCGTTGCTCGCTAGTGAATGAAATAGCACCACGCCACAAAGCGTTGCTTGCTAGCGAATGAAATAGCACCACGTCACAAAGCGTTGCTCGCTGAAATAGAACATAAAGATGAAATCATTGGCCCGATCATGTTTTCCCGTAGACCATGCTAGGAAATGATATCCTAACCTGCTGTGGTATACCACTCACCATGACTGGGACTCGATCCAGCTAGAGAGGTAGTGACGAACTTCAATCGGCATTTTGGGGCCGTACAGACCTTTCATTTGTTCCATGAGGGGGCCCTGCAGTCTCATTGATTTCTCCCATAGTGCCATCTGGTGTGTGTGTGTGTGTGTGTGTGTGTGTGTGTGTGTGTGTGTGTGTGTGTGTGTGTGTGTGTGTGTGTGTGTGTGTGTGTGTGTGTGTGTGTGTGTGTGTGTGTGTGTGTGTGTGTGTGTGTGTGTGTGTGTGTGTGTGTGTGTGTGTGTGTGTGTGTGTGTGCATGTGTGTATGTGTGTGTGCATGCGCAGTTTGTGTACATGCAAATTATCCACAGTGGGTGTTACAAATGAGAATGTTGTTTAAGGTGAAAGGTGGAAGGTGAGGGAACACACAGTGTATCCCTATCAAAACATGATATCCAAACTAGGAGTGATAAGTTCTTGGTCTGCACCCAGACTTTCACCCCACTTGTTATTCACATGAACAATCAACGAACCACATCTTACTAAAATCAAATAGGCCTAGATGTTATGTAAAGTCACACACTGCGCAGGACGCGTTACAGCCAATACCACATCAACTGTGCTGTGGTGACCGGGAGATGGGGACTGCTATCTCATGCACAAAATGCGGTCAGGTGGCTGGCCTTATCCAAAAGGTCAGTAGAAGCTCCTCAAAGGCATCGTCTCTTCGTGCAGCTGTCTTTCATAGAGGTTATAAATGATGCCATATGCACTGGGATAAATTTTATTTCATACCCCAAGGCCATGGTCCTAGTTGACCCACAAGCCATAGCCATCTTGGAATTCAGGACAGTTTAGTGCCACATGACAGTTAGTGTAGCGTCAGATCACAGGCAGTGACTACAAAATGTCACAATTTCTTTCAGTAAATAGAGGGCATGCATGTAACATCATCTGGTAGGCAATTTCTGCATATTTCCACATACTTCTGTATATGTGCTGTCATCTTGAGGCAACGAATAGGGAAATTGTATGGCGAGGTCTATTCTACAAGCTCACTTCGAGGTACGGAGTATGCTTTTAGCTTCAACTTTATATTATGCAGAGAAACAGTTAACATACCTGTATGAGAAAGGAATGCTACTTGTAGGATCGTTGCTAGCGCATAATGAAAGTTCAGTGTTACAGCGTTTACCGTAGTGTCCCGGGCAAGCGCCCATGGGCGCTCGCAGCTCAAGCACCAAAAATTGGGGGTGGGCGGTTACATGGAGGAGTTGCTTGAATAGTCCAACTATCCCCGTGCAAGCGCCCACCCGGATCCGAAGTTAACTGACAGGCGCTACTGAATTGACACGCGTCATAGCTTCTCCCGTGCTTCATTTTTTTTTAGCCAAATGAGGTCAGCGCGGCAGTAGAGAAAGCTGTATCCGGCTAGAAAACGGACCAACTCGAAGTATCGTTGCCAGGGCTTTGCAGCGTTCGTCGCTTGCAGTACGCGACTTTCATACTGCAAGCGAAGAACGCTGCGGACAAGGCTACAACCGGTGTGTGCAAACCTTGGTGCCAGGTGTAGTGGCGTATGAAACTCATCGGAATGATCGCAGCTACAGTCTACATGAACCCAAATTGTGAACTTTCGAGTCACGACGAAAGAATTTTGCGTGGTGGGCGGTTACATGGAGGACCTTACAAAACCAGAGAACTGTCAAAATCGAGGGGTGGGCACTTGCACGGAGATGGGTGCTTGCCCGGGACAATACGGTACACAATGCTCAACTTCTACCTGCCACATATATAAGTTGGAATCATGGTCCGTTACACACCTTCCATTTCAGAAACAGAGTTGTAAACTGGGGGTGGCCCTATCACAGGTGGGAATAACCTGTTGCCATGGCAACAGTCATCCACCACCAAACACACTAATGTGACCACACATGCTTGAGTCTGAACTTTCACCTCTACTGAAGATTCTTCCCACAAGTTTATCTGCCTGCCCCAACTTTGTTGAGTGCATTGCACAAGTGTACACGTGTGCAATGGAAGGTGTTGGAAGGTGTGTAACTACCATGATTCCAACTTATATATGTGGCAGGTAGACATTGAACATTGTGTATTCATAATTACTGCATTTGAAACGCTGTAACCCCAACTGGAAATACATGCAAGATCCTGGAGAAAATCTTATCAAGAATCGTTCAAGAATCTTACAAGATTTTTGAACATTTCTTGCATGATTCTTTCAAGAATCTTACATGATTTTTGAACATTTCTTGCACGATTCTTTCAAGAATCTTACAAGATTTTTGAACATTTCTTGCATGATTCTTTCACGAATCTTACAAGATTTTTGAACATTTCTTGCATGATTCTTTCACGAATCTTACAAGATTTTTGAACATTTCTTGCACGATTCTTTCAAGAATCTTACAAGATTTTTGAACATTTCTTGCACGATTCTTTCAAGAATCTTACATGATTCTTGAACATTTCTTGCATGATTCTTTCAAGAATCTTACATGATTTTTGAACATTTCTTGCACGATTCTTTCAAGAATCTTACAAGATTTTTGAACATTTCTTGCACGATTCTTTCAAGAATCTTACAAGATTTTTGAACATTTCTTGCACGATTCTTTCAAGAATCTTACAAGATTTTTGAACATTTCTTACATGATTCTTTCAAGAATCTTACATGATTCTTTCAAGAATGATTCTTACATGATTTTTGAACATTTCTTGGATGATTCTTACAAGATTTTTGAACATTTTCTTTCAAGAATCTTACAAGATTTTTGAACATTTCTTGCATGATTCTTTCAAGAATCTGACATGATTGTAAACACTTAAGAATCTTACAAGAAGCTTGCAAAGTGTGCTTTTGTGTGTTGTGTATGTTCTAAACACACTTGCACAAACACCAACACACACATCATGTGGGGTGAAAATCTGAACGGTGAAAATTTCCATGCTTAAGTGTTTCTTCCAAAAAAATGATGGTTACATTTTGCCAGATTTAATTTCCAGTCCCAGAGAGCCCTAGATACGACATGCAATCAAGTGTGTAGCTAAGGCCTCTCAGGAACATACGTGTACATGTATATTCAAATAACAGCAAAATCCTCACCTTTACCACAATACTAAACTACAAGGTTTGGTGAACAACTAGGAACAGATGTATAGTAGGTCCAGCTAGCTAGCTGGTTTGGAGGAGTGCAGAATTCTCACCAAGATCGAGAGTTTGAACTATTCCCAGGACACCTAGCTCCCTTGGTAGGAGGTCCAGCTAGCTAGTCATATTTATGCACTCAAAAAGTAGACTGTGTACATGTAGTTTTGAGATTGTTTACGCTTGAATATGCATACTCAGCTAATACCGTATAGCGGGGAAACTTTCGAGGGAGAAAACTTTCACGATTGGGCAGAAATAAGATTTTCATGGAGAAAACTTTCGCGGATTGCTCGCTGGTGTCGCCGCCAAAAGATGCCACGCCCCCAATTTCACAGAGAAACTTTCGCTAATAGCCACAAAACCTCAAAATTCGCGTAACTTTTCTCCCTCGAAAGTTTCCCGCTATACGGTAATTGATGAGTCAATCATCGCTACACAGCGCTTGTGTGCATGTGCCAGCCACGTGGCCAGCGTGGCATATATAGCCACAGTAAAGAACAAGAGGTATGAAGTTCTAGTCGCACACTGGTGAAAGAGAGAAAAGCATAGAGCAAGTTATGTTTATCTTGCGCTACATGCAGATGGTAGTTCACTTCTGAGAAAATTTAATCAGTGAATTATTTCGCTAACACATTGCAATCGTGCATCTGCAAGTATTTTCGACCACGAAAATTTCCCTTAATTCCTACGGTCTACTATACAGCTTGTATGCTGAGCAGGTTTAGAACAACACGTGTGCCAGACCAGCAGTCTTTCAACAATCCTGCCAACTCATCAACACACAGTGTACGAGCACTTTGGTCTCAGCTGAAAATTAACACAAATTTGGTGTTATGAGACAAAGGAGAGAATTGCAAGGGCTGCCTAGTGGTTGTAAGTCAGTGACCAGAGCATTGGTAGCTCAAGCGAGGAGCCCTGGGTCTGATCCCCAGCGACTGTTGGCTCAATTTTTGCATTCTTTCTTTAAAGCAAACATGTTTTTATTTGGAACGTGATGAGTATCATTCTTTCAGTAGGGTTGCAAATATACAAACATTAGGATACATACACAATCACACACCTGTGATAGAAACAGTGTCATATTACTAGCTCACTTCAAACAAACTTGTTTGGGTATTCCTCCCCCTGACCACCCTGTCTAAGACACCATATCTTGGGGATTTTTGCCAGGGGTAAATTTTCATTATTTTTATCAGTTGTTATAATTAACAGGTGACAATCACTGTATATAAAATAAAAATAAGTAAATCATATCCAAGAATCAACAAAATCCTTCCCGGGATGTGAGAACCATAAGTTGGTGGACATGACTTCAGCAATATTATCAACTAGCAAAAGTAACAGGTATAATACACTGCAGGTTTGGGGTAAAATTTCTCTGGCAAAATATCCCACTACACAGTGCGTAAGTGTATAATGTGTGCAGTAATTTACATCACAGCATTCCATCACAAAGTGTTATGCTGTCATCTTGGGAGGAGAAAAACCGATGGTATTCAACAGGACTCAGGAATTAGTGTATTGATCTTCCCACGCTCCTACTGTTCTTGCACAAGTGTGTACAAAGCCTTTTGCACAAAATCTGAAGCTAAATGTATGCTTCATAACCATGAAATAAATGGTGACATCATTTTCATTGCGGAGGGAGGAGGAAGAGCATGTAACTGCCAAAAATTTGAAACAGGCGGAATCTCTCACGTGTACTAAAAATAGAACACACCTTCCCACAAGTTAGTAGTTCCACGATCTATGACTTCACAACGCACCGTCACCCTCGTAATCAAAAAGATGCGAACGCTCCAAGCTTACCTGCTAAGTTCTAGCTCTACAGGAGCGGTTCTTGATCCTTCCTGACGTGACGAACTTTGCTTTACGATGCCATCCACGCCTGACAGTCAAAAAAGGCCACACAGCCTTTCAGTCACACTCTTGAGCTTGTCTTTGGGTAGTGAGTGGTCCTTATCCAACCCACAAGCCCTCAACTCGACTGTTTTGCAGCTACTTTTACTCACGCTTTCACCCGCACACTAGCTACAACTCGACCAGATGTGCTATTTATAGTACACACGAAAGATTCTGCTTTCACCATGGCGAGAATAGGAAGTTACACGCTCTTCCTCCTCCCTCCGCAATGAAAATGACGTCATCATGTGCTCTTGAACAAACTCATACAACAGCTGAAAATATGTTCTTTCAGTCGGCGATCCCTCCCCTACTCTGTCCACCTAGACATCATTCACATGGTGAAATGGACCAGGCCTTCTCCCTCCGTTTTTGCACACTGTAAGCGATCAAAAACTGGATGGGAAAGGACTGGGAACAAGGCTAAGCTAAAAATGTTATAAGGTAGATCAAGACCGCATAAGAATGGGCGGCTAGAGTAAGAGCATGTAAATCCGTAAATTTGAAACCGGTCGGAATTATTGAACCGTACTAAAAATAGTAACACATACTGCGCAGCTGCGCATAGACATAAGCCATTGTCGCTAAGCACGTGCTGGGTGTTGTATTTTTAGACAATAATTTTGACCGGACTGTGGGCTTCTATTGGAGTTACACACTGTAGCCACGTACTTATGAGCTCTTGGGTAGATGACAGGGAAAGTGAAAGGCCAGCTACATGTAGTAATCAAATCAGGGTCCTTGAGCTACAGCCACGAGGTAACCACAAAAATCCTGTAAGAAACCCTGGGTACACAAACCTCAATGCTTCAGTCACACACTAGGAAGCCATTCAGTATGTGTGTGTGTGTGTCTCTCTCTCTCTCTCTCTCTCTCTCTCTCTCTCTCTCTCGTTCAGTACATATTTGACAACATGTTACCAGTTTGTTCAGTTAATTGGGGCTAGCCTGAGCGAGCCCCACACTAGCAGGACTGCATTGCGGAAGTGTGTGTGTATCTAGCTATCTATGCTTGCTTGCAACCATATATACTGTAAATTTTAAAAGCGCATTTAAATATATTGAACGTCCTTGTGCACTTAGTAGGTAGCCTCAATAGGTGAAGGGCAATGCTGGGCTACTGCCAGCGGCAACCATAGCGGAGACAACTCAAGTTGAAGCACGCATGGCACCTTACTTCTTGCTTGTCACAGCAGCTATGGACCGACCATCAATGGCAGGCTGCTTACAGACTGTACAAAATGACACGCCAGGTTGAGATCGCTTCAGGTAAGGGTCGTGCATAAACGGCACTCATAAACACTAGCGATTCAGCTCATGATTTCAGCGTGAAGCTTAGTCTATTCATGTAGCCATAGTAGCCTGCTTGCTCAGGCTCGCCCCCACAATGTTCTACATTTTCTAGTTAGCTAATCTTTCAATGAGGAGGGGTAATCATCACCAGGATCAGGCAATTTGAAGAGCTTGCCCATCAAAAGGTTCTTCATGGGTTGCAGGCACTTCAAACAGTCTCTGCTGCTGGCTTGGACAGATGTGAATTCAACTAAAACCATTGCACGCACTGCTGATGGGATCAAGAACAAATCATGAGAGTCTGTGAAAGTCTTTGAGTTGATTTCTTGTGCCCATTTACCGTTTTACGCTCACGCTCAGCTAGGGACATACTGTTGAGGTTTGTTATCACATGAACACAGCTACTTTGTTCAAATAGACCCACCAGATCATTTTAATAGACTTTCGCTGCACAATTATATATGTATACCCAAAGAGAAATGAAAGAAAGTACGTAGCGTTCAGATTCGCCTAAGATCCCGAGTTTGCAGAGGTTGTGGAAAATGCTATCAAACAATGGGAACTAGAAGATAACAGCTTAGAGTAGAGTTAGTAGATTACTAGTAGGCAGCTACAGTTGATTGTACTCATAAAAATAGTTTCTCTACTGGTTAGTGGGCTAGCTAGAGGATCACCTCCATGCCACGAGAGTCCTCGCTGTATTCTTCACTCTCACAGCAAGCCAGCTGCAAAGGACCAACCCCTACCTTCCTTTTGCCAAATGGAGACATCTTAAAATGCTCAGATGGATAAGGTGATTGGCACATGATTGCTTTGTGCAGAAACTCGACAGGATGAGAGAAACATTTTCTACACAGGTACATAGGTTGATTCATGTAAAGCAGAAGAGGAATGGCCCACCCAAGGCCGACTGATGGTTTTCATTTTTGAGAGCTCCACTTTTGGCAGTCTGCAATGAAAACACTGAGATGAGATTATCGCAGGAACTTATCTGTAGCAGCAAGAATGTCTTTGAAGGTCATGATCACCGTGAGTGAGATGATGTCAACTGTTGCTGTCAAAGTAAGAGCAGGTCTGACTTCAAAGCTGCCTGAACATATAGCTGGAAAATTAGACAGGGAATTAAATTTGGCAGTTTGGCGGTCGGTGTTGAAACTGCCAAATTAAAATCCGCCAATTTATTTTTGCCCGCAAATGCGTGATCATGTAATGCATGCTGTAGCACTCTTGGCCCCGCCCAGCACCCCTCTACGCGAACCGTACGTATGTAGCTAGCTCGGTGCTAGCACGCTGCCAGTTATATTTCTTGTAAATTTGCGAACTCATGGTTTTGTTCAAGTACCTCAAGCGAGAGGAACGTCAACACTCCCTGATAAACGCGCACACATTGTTTATTATGATGACATAATATGCTGCGAGGCGTCACCGCCAAATTTAAATATTTTGGGGGCGAGCCTGAGCGAGCCCCACACTAGCGGGACTGCATTGCGCACGCGTGTGTGTATGCTTGTACGCTTGGACCGACCACTTACCGGAAATTTTAAATGAGCGAATTCAAATATTTCCCAAAGATCGATATCATGAAGCAGTGGAGGGCTACTGTCAGAGTGCAGCGTCAGGGACCCAGAGCGATGATGACTAAACTTGAAGCACGCTTGGCACTGGTTTAAGCTTCTACTGACGACGGCAGGCCGCTCACAGGCGGTACAAATT
This sequence comes from Agelas oroides, assembly GCA_949130485.1. Taxonomy (NCBI): domain Eukaryota; kingdom Metazoa; phylum Porifera; class Demospongiae; order Agelasida; family Agelasidae; genus Agelas; species Agelas oroides. The sequence continues at coordinate 186,424 of OX422191.1, read as the reverse complement.
TAATATGGACGGTGGTTGACTCATGGGTCGCTTCAGGTAGCGGGCCATGCATAAACAGCACTCAGAAGCGCCAGAAATTTAGCTCATGATTTCGATGTAAAGCTTTATTAGTCCATGCATGTTTAGCCCAGGCTGGAGAAATTGCTGCAACTTTGTTGGCATATGTGATACCTAGCTTTAGGGCTTATCATATACTTATACGTCATCAGGTTTGGCTTATTATACGCTCATGTAGCAGTAGACAGTGACAAATCCTGTTGTGTGCCATGACAAGTTAACATTTGACATTTAAAGCAAAGCAAAAATCCTGTGCATGTAGGAGGATAACTCAACTTGATGTGTTACATCGCTCATCAATGACATAATATCCTGTATCAGCTTGCTCAGGCTCGGCCCCACAATGTTCTACATTTTCTAGTTTTACGCTTGGTTTGGAGCCAAACTGCCAACTTTAAAAACCATCAATATTTCTGGCTATACGGTAGGCAGCACATCCCTGTGTTGTGGCATTCCAGCAGGCATATATGGTGTAATTTGGCCGTCTACAATCACTGGACTGGTGGACTGGACAAATGGACTGGACTGGTGGATGGACTGGTGGACTGACACCAGAAATGATTTTTACACCTTCTAATGAGACTCACTTGCCTGTGGAGTTGCATGGCACAGCTAGCCTTCTCTCTAGCTACATGGTCCTGGAGCAAATAACTCACTAGACCTACAGAAGGTCTTTGTACCCAATTTGTAATGGCTTTCTTCTTCCATATAACCTGACTTCAGTAAAGTTCTTAGGACTACAAATGAGGTTTGCAATTGGGTAAACTGTCCAGTGGTCATTACACCATACCAGCATATCACACGCTGCAACACTCAAGTGTATACTGTATATAGTATAGCACTAAAATTTTCGAGGGTCTAAATTTTGTGGCAAATAGTTGTTTTTTTGGGGGACATTTCATTTAAAAAATTTTGTGAATTCGCTGCTAAACCACACGCACACCACACACGTAATATACTATGGGCGTGGCATACAAGCTTAGTTCCATCCTACACGCACTGTCACACCGTCGTCCACTTGAGCTCGCAGCTGTCAGCAAAGCAATGCCTACTTTGAAAACACCTATCTGAAGAGCGTGCCTTGCAGATTTGGCACCTGAGCCCAGGGATGTTGTCCATTGACAAAGTCAAAGCGTAAAATCTGTGGTTCACGTCAAAAATAATAATTTTGCAAACGGTTGAAAAATTACGAAAATTTAGCGCTGCACAATATTAGCGAGCAATCTGATCATATACGTATTGTACTTGTCTCTTACAAGCCTCGTCTACATGCACTGCCAAATTCAGCGTTGGAAAGTTTCTTGGAGATAAAAGTTGAACAACATAGGGTAATGTTCCCTCAAATCATTAATCTGCTTCCCCTGAAGCCCAGGTTATACACAGCAAACATTAATATTAGCCAAATCAGTCTGTGCAAGAAGAAGGCTGTTTTGGGGTTAATATGATGCATCACATAATTTTAACTTTACAGTTGAGTAAGTTTAATTAGAAATGATTTTTAGTGTCAGTCCACCAGTCCAGTCCAGTCCAGTGATTATAGACAGCCCTGTAGCAGCAAACAGGTTACCAAGGCAACTTCAGGCATGAGAGAGCAGTAGATACCAGGTCACTATTCCTCCTCGCATGTGGCCATGTACAAGGCTACACCCCTGTTCCACCCTGGTATGCATGCATACAACAACAGGTGTGCCAACAGCTATAGCACACTACGTGTGTGTAGCCTCGTTCCCAGGCCCCGTCCGAAAAATCGGGACCTGGGAACGAAACTAACGTGCGTGTGTGTGCAGCTCTTTGACAGAAAGTCTACACACAGACTATTTTACTAGGTGCTTTGAGAATAGCTGTGACTGGGTGAGCTGTAACAACGGCAAAGAACCCCACAAAAACTCTTGTTCATGTTTTGCAATTTAAAAAGTGATGGTGGGATGGTGATCGGACTGAGATAAACTCACAGCTGTGACGAAACATACTGAGTAGCTGCCGGGTGGGTGGCGGAAAGTTTCAGTACCACCGTGCAGTACATATATAGAGAGGATTTTCAGGGCAGTTAGTGAACCCAGGTCAGTGGTAGAGCACTGCTAGCTCAAGCCAAGAGCCCTGGGTTTGATTCCTGGTGATGGCTATCTTTTCACTTGCCCAAATTTTTTGCCTTACAACACCAAACCTGTCTCTACCACAATTCCCTTAATCCAACAGTAACACTTAACACCCATTTTCTCCAGCCGGAAAGTAACAAATGAAAACGCAAGGAATAGTCATTTATACCGATAGCGCTAAATTTTCGAGGGTCTAAATGTTTGCGAATAGCGATTTTTGAAGATTTCGTTGAAATAATTTCCCGAATTCGTTGAAATATTTTCGCGAACGGTTGAAAATTCGCAAAATTCGCGAAATTAAAGACCTGCGAAACTTTAGCGCTATACGGTATTTCTCCTGTTGAAGCATTGGTGACCAGGATGAACAAGTGATCAATGTCCTTTTACGAGCTGATCAAACTGATGCCAAAATCAACAGATCAACAACACTAATTAAGAACACGTGGCTGTCAATTTGATCTCTGAACCACTGTAAATCAAGTGATCAAGACCTTCCAAGAGGAACAATCAAGCAGTCACGCACAATTTCCACCAATCAGAAACCTTGATTACTGTTGCAAACCCTTCAACAGTGAGCATATAAGTGACTAATCCTTGAAAACACACAAACTCAAAAACAATTTTCATACAATCCCCCAAAGCAGCGGTAGACCAAGTAAGTGGACAAGATACAAACATACATGTACTAGGTAGTCACTATATGTCCACCTGTTGAAGCATTTGCAACAGGATTAAGTTCTTTGATCGGTAAAAATTGTGCTAGATAGCTTGATCGACCTCTTCCAAAGCTCTTGATCGCTTGATTTATCAAAGATATCCATTTGTGCATCATTAGTACCATTGATCCCTTGCCTTTTTACCATTTGGAGGCAAACTTGATCTCTTGATCGACTCTTGAGTTGGACATTAATCGTCTGATTCCATTTTGATCCCAGTTGAAAACGCTTCTACGAGACATGTACGCGACTACCACTTATACTACAAATATACACATCCACAAAAACAGTCAAAAAAATATTGTAAGTTCAATGATTCTATATTTATATCAAGACAAACTAATTAACTAGTAATACAAGCATATCTTACGTAAACTACTAACGTGTGTAGGCCGTATTGTGTTTACATAGGTTGGTAGGACTTTGCTTGGCCTAGAGACTTGGTTTGTGAGCAGCACAGACAAAAAAAACAGTATCCAAGGCTACACAGATAAAACAGCAAACCTTTCTGCAGTTGTCAGATATTCGGGAAACGCACAACAGCTGAGGGGATGCCAGATAAACCAGCTGAGTGGTCCTTCAATAGTATACAGGTATAGTATCCGGAATCTGCCCTCTTTCTGTCGGTGCGCCACCGAGACGTTGATACACAAACACGCAGGGATAGAGACGTCGGCAACGTAGCTAGCTAGCTCGCTTGTACGTCCTACAACCGTGTGAACTACTCAAGTTAGTTCTTGGTAAACACACAAGTGACGTTCTTCAGCAGAAGTCACGACGGATGCAGGTCAGCTCAGGGGCATCTTCTTGGAATTGGGGGAAATATTTCGTACGGTAAATTAGAGTAGAAATTAATTAAACCTTGCTCTTGATTGGTCATCCGGTGAGTCCGACCAAGGGACAGGCTAATAGGCTCCAAGACTAAACATGGTGAGTAAAAAGCCTGTTGTAGATCTGTTTCTGCCAATGAGCCACTGGTACCTTGTTTCGCCCACATAAAGTTATCAGTATTATCCATAGGGATGAACACCCTATTGACAACCTGACAAATTATATCACCATTGCGATATCTTACATTCTTTTGCAAACTGTAGTATGTTTCTCTGTATACTAAAGCCACCAATTACTGCATATTAGTTTCTCACCCCCTACCTGCGCGCTTTTTTGCGACCCAGTTGGCTGGCTACTATCGACATTATTGTGCACTTTTATCAATCTTGCGTTCTGCATTTGCATGTTAATTTGTAGCTACTTAGTGTGCTGCAAAGCATTCTAAAGGATGTATACTTACCTAAAAACATCAGAAAGCTTATTTCCAGATATTATTTCTTTCACAGTCAACCTGGCCCCATGCGTCCAGAATCCAAATTTTTTATTTTGTTTTGCAAGCAACAAACAATGTTATAATGGTGATGGCCCTCCTGGATGAGCCTTAACCCATTAACAACCGATGACGCTTTTTGGCATTGTCTGACTTTGGCCGCATGTTATCAGTTGGTGCAATCCATTTTGAAGATAGGTTCTGCGCTAGCAGAAAGGGTGGGACGGGGGGAGGTGGGTGGGTGCACCCCTCTGGCTGACAGTGTTTCGGTCATACTCTTCTCTTTCACTTTACCTGAATGATATCGTACATACAGTTGTTTTCTGGCACAAAAAATAATTTAATGGTAGTCGTAAAATGAAAGATGATCAATGTTCCCAGACATAACAGCAATTAAGGAACAAAATGCTTCAATACACAAGCAACAAACTTACCGAGTCAAATATGGGATGTTAATTTCCCAAATGGAACAACATTCGCCAGACAGAACAGCATTCGCCCTTTGTGTGAATACTGTTCCGTCTGGGGAATGTAACTTATTTGTTGGATGTTACTCCTAGCAACTCACTGCCCCACTCATTATCACCTCCACCCATTCCACTTTGTGTTATTAAAGTTTAAAGATTTGGTTGCTAAGCAACATCCAACAAATGCAGATACAAAGAAGGTATATGTTACGAGTCAGCAGCTGTAAAGTTCTTATCAGGGTTTCATATGGGATTTTCTAAGTTGGGAGGGAAACAGGGACCAATGCTTATTTGAAGCATGAATATCTAGGGGATTAGGTGGCATGCCCCCCAGAAGGATTTAATTCCAAAGTCATTTTGAGTTATATTTAAGGTCTGTTAACTCCCACTTAGTTATCACAACAGTGAACTAGTGCTTGTAGTTGCAAGGTGGTATTTTGCAATGTCAGCAGAAATGTCAGGACCCTGTGCTTTGGTTATTATATACCTATCACTGTAGGGGGGTCTGGGGGGATGCTCCCCCAGGAAATTTTGGTAATTTTAGGTGTTCTGAGGCGCATTCTGGTGCATTCTGAGGGATACAGAGAAACACACAGAGCTTCTAGTCTCGCAGGCCAGACTCTCTCCGCACGTGAGAGTCTGGCCCGCGAGACTACAGAGCTTCTTGAGAGGAGGGTCATCATCATAATCCTCATTGCTTGCTGAGCTTACGGGAACTGGAAACCATCTCCATCGGCTAGGACCTATACCGAGCACATGCACAACGCATGCACACATAGCCGACTGGTCGTGTAATAGTACGCATTATTAGAGATTTGAAAGCCACTGCCTAGTCAGCACTTGGCAGTCAACAGTCCAGCAAGCTTAGACCCAATCAATACCCAGCGCGGATCGCTTTCAGTATTGCGCACGGGAATGCATACTGGAAGCGATCCGCGATGCTGGAGTTGGTGGGTCTGGCTTGCGAGACTAGCGAACAGTGACACAGCCAGTCAGTAAATGCAGAATTAATTAAGTCAAGTTCTCTGGGGGGGCAGTTGCGCCCCCAGCCCCTATGCTAGGTACGGCACTGTATAGAATGCCAGCCATGTTCTCAGGCAGCCAAATGACATGCAGATATCAAACATTAGCCATGTTCTCAGGGCCCCTCCATAAGATATGAAAAGAGCATGCCCGTATTCCTGAGTCAGTGTATTATGTAAATGTAATGAACATTAAGAACTGTAAACATATGACATCACATACTAGCTAGGGGCTTCCCCAGTAGTCTCGTGCCCAGACCCCACCCACCAGGAGAGGGTCTGGTGACATTTGGCTGATTCCTCGGGCTTCCTCGGGCTTCATTAACAATTCATAGCTTTCTGTATGCATAGTTCCAAACTGATAACTAATTTACGTGCCAAAAAAGTGCTGTGTCATCATGCTGAAGTAGCCAAGAATTTCCACTGTTGCAACTACAGATTGTGTTTTCTGCAATGTGATTGGCGGAGGGAAAATTCTCTGCAGAAAGTGATCAATGTAGTACCTGCCGGAAACAGAATACTATAGTTCATACATGCAGTGTTTCTCAAGTCAGTGTAAATATGTAATTAATGAACATTAACAACTACATTAGATGCCTTCACATCAGATGCCTTGATTGTTCATACATGTATGAACAATCAACGAACCACATCTCCCTAAAAAAAAAGGCCTAGATGTTACATAAAGTCACCCACTGCGTTTCAACCAATACCAGGCCTCATCAGCTGCACGGGGTGACCAGGAGATGGGGACTGCTATCTCATGCACAAAATGCAGTTAGGTGGATGGCCTTATCCAAAAGGTCGATAGAAGCTCTTTATGGTGTAACATAGTCTCGCATGGTCACGCCCATTCCACAAGAGAGGTAAGGGGTGTTAGCCACTTAAGACTAAACATCACATGGTACGTAGCTAGGGTCTTCTCTGAAGATATGCACCTGCTGTGGCTAGAAACAACTGGATTGTGATACATGCTCAAGTACCGAAAGCAATCAACAACTCCAACTAGGGAATGAGGCTAATTGGATAATGCATCAGACAATATTATGTGTGCATGGGTGCTTCACTATCTACTACCAAGAGCACATATAAGAACGGGTGGCTTGAGTATGAGCATGTAACTCCAAGCATAATACTATTTGTTTTGATGTAGAGAAAATTTAATGTTTGCATGTCTTACGCCATCCATATAGCGTTTCCACATGCCAAGTTAGTGTTTCCATGGCAAAAAAATAAAACATTTTATTTTTCGCCGGTCTTCCGCTCCCGTGTATTATTGTGAATGCAAACAGAAGGTAAAAACGGGGGAGGCCTGGGAACAAGGCTAGCGCCAAGTTATCAACTAGTGTTGCAATGGCTTTTGTTCTTTAGTGACACCCAGTTTCAGTTTCACAGTAAGTCCTTACGTTTACCCAATAAAATGTTTGTATACAACACAACCCTAAACATGCACTATTGATCAACAGCAAAGTGGTTATAGGACATGCAGAAGTGATCACTCTATATATCCCCTTCAAGTCTACGTTTGTCAATAGAGAACATCTTCACACTCTGTAAACATAGAATTTTATTCCTGTACGTGTATAAGGAACAACTGTGTCTGCATATATTTACCTTCAACTGTTAATAGTATAGCCCTCGTCACCAAACCAACTTGCACACGGAACTAAATACTATGTCCCATACTGTCACGACAACAATTATCCAGAGCAAAAACAAACCAAAGCAGTATTACACACAACTTTAAGTTCACATGCATGTGCATACAAGCACTAACTTTCAACCCCTTTCTAAAGAATAAATAATGCATCAAATTAATACGCTGTACCGCCAGTGTTTAGCGACACTTAAAAAGCTGCTTACAACACAGTTTATTCTGAAATTTCTTATTTGTGCAAGGTGGTTTCGTCAAGTGAAGAACGCAATGGCTACCCCAAGTTCCTCTATTTCCCCTAGTAAGAAGATGTTTTCTCCATTGATATGTGTAGCGAAGGTTATCGCTAAAGTGCACGGAAGGGAGGGAGGAGCAATCCTCACTGACCTTTGACCTCCAATGATGTGTATCCTCAGTAGTACATGGCTATAAATAGCAATGTTTGTTCACACTTCTTCACTTTCGCCCTGATGACAACTGGAGCATTCAGTCGAAACGTCGGCAAGTTATTTTCCGAGCTCAAGTTGGTAACAGATAACCTTCTCTTCATGGTGACGTCTTTATCACCAATCAAACCAAGCAAACGATTCTTCGACGGGTACATCAGTGATGGACAAACGAAAATATGATTCATCGGCTTCAGCACGACCAAAGAAAAACCACTGGAGGAAATGGCTGAAGAAAAGCTGTTATCAAACTGCTCTGTCAAGAAGGCGCATTTGACTGACAACTTTGATGTATTGATTGTGGATAACAGTACCGTGATCTCAAAGTCCAACAAAAAAATTCAATGTGGATTTCTCCGATGAAACAACTGACACACCAAAAGAAATCTTATTAAGTGACCTCCAACATCAAACACCGTACCAAAGAGTCACTGTCAATTATTGAAATTGCTAATAGTTTCAACTTGAAGACGGCAGACAAATACAAAACATTGTAATAGCCGATGCAGCTTGGTCGACTATCTCTTTGGGAAGACTTTGTACACTCGGTGATGTTAGATAAATCTTAACAAGAAATGAAATTAGATGTTGTGAGGCGAAAATAGAGGAAAGTGAAAAAGGCCGGGAGTCGCCGGGAGTCGAACCCAAGACACCTCTGACATGACACCCGACAACTACTGAGGTGTGCGACTGAGGCATTCAGTACCACCTGTGCAGTACATATAGAGGATTGTGAGGGCTGGTGGTTGTCCGGCTGTTGTAGCTCAGTGGCAGAGCACTGACGGTTCAAGCCAGAAGTGTCCTGGGTTTAACTCCCATCGGCTGCCGGCCTTTTCACTTTCCTCTATTTTCGCCTCATAACATCTAAATTCATTTATTTCCAGCGTGAGGCAAGATGCTTTGAGCAAATCTTAACAAGTTTTTTAATATGATGATTAAAACATTCGATGGAACGAACACCATATTTACCCCCAAAAAACAGCGCAACTATCACTGAAATTGATGATATACCTGACTTGACACCCGACAACTACCAACCCGCTAAGCATACTAAAACCATCCCGAACGCCGAAGTGGTAAGAGTATTGGGCCTAACTTCAACATGGGTGTAAAAAGAGAGAAATTGTGCAGATTACTGACATACCAACGTATGGTAGATGTTCCGAGTGTCCAACTACTGCCTTAATATCCAGCTGTAAACTGGAAACTTCAGCTACACTCAAAATTGAAGCAAACGGATTTCTGCTAGAATTGCTTGCCAAAGACCAGATTTTCTCAAATTGCCCAGTTACCACTAGAAAATCTTTGTGACATTTCCATTCTACAAGCGCCTGAATTTACTGCTATCCATGATAGTAAGACGATAATTTAATTTATATGGTAACTTTGTACGACATTGTACGTATCTCATTTTGTTTAACTTGTACAATACATTTTTTTCCAGTCCAAATTTGGATTAACAATCAATGTACTTTTTTGCCGTCTAGTTATTATATGCTTATGTCACTTCCAACAAACAATTATGAAGGCCAAACTTTATCAGAAAACGGTAAAAGCTAGAAAACCACGAGTGCACATGTGCACCACATGACTGTTACAACCAATAGCGCACACACGCAAAGTGCACAGGTACAAGCTCATGTATATTACTAACAACGCGAGGGAGGAGCTACCAATCCCAATTATAGAGGGGCACACGTGCTAGTGTTCACTACCGCACGCTGCGCAAGTAGACCCAGCTGGCCACAATTACGCTTTGATAGCAACACTTGTACAGGAATAAATTGCAACCAAACGTTCATGGTGACTTACACAAAATTAGCTAAAACAGCTGCGCAACAAACACACCGAAAAGGCTTGCACTCAGTCAGCTGCAGCGAATAATGATTGGTACCTCTTTCATATAGAAGAAGAGAAATGCAAAGTTCTTATCAAAACCAAAGCTGAGACTTAAACAAACAAACAACACGTACACACCAAAGTAATAGTCACAGACTTGGCACAGACAACACACAAACCACATATCAGCGGATATAATGTGTCTCATAGTGTCTCATGGTGTGTCTCACAAGTGTCTCATGGTATCTCATGGTGTCTTATGATGTCTCATGGTGTCTCATGGTGTCTCATGGTGTCTCATGGTGTCTCATGGTGTCTCATGGTGTCTCATGGTATCTTATGGTGTCTCATGGTGTCTCACAATGTCTCATAATGTCTTGTTACGTCTCTTGGTGATATCCAATGATAAATCATACCTATATATGCAGAGAATGTGAAACCAAACATGATATCCCTTTACTGAAAATGTTACACAACACCTCAGGGTCACTTTGTCCATAATTATATCATAAAATAGCGCGGGGTAGGTCTTCACTGAAGACTTCTAGTTGGATAATGTATCAGACAATATTATGTTTAGGTGCTTCATTCATTATTTACTATCAAGAGCACATAAGAACGGTGGCTTGAGTAAGACTCCATAAAATTTGAAACCGGGTGAAATTTATCGCTAGCACTATAAACCTTAACATGTATTGCACATGCTGTGTAGACATAAGCCACTGTTGCTAAGGACGTGACTGGGTGTTCTATTTTTAGTATGGTTCAATAATTTTGACCAGACTACGGGCTTCTATTGGAGTTACACACTCTTACCCAAGCCACCCGTTTTTATGTACTCTTGTAACTAACCTAGGACACAAATGTGGCAGTCCTGGATAGAAATCGAATGTCATACAAAATAATATTTGAGTCGTCTTTTGAGTGCTATAAAGAAAGTGGGGTGGAGGGTATGAAAGGCGCTACTATGAACAACAAAGTATATCATGTGTTAAGGAATCTTGCAATCGGTGACGAACATATTTGATTTGTTTGCAAGAAATGAGACTGCTGACTTGGTACATACATGCAGGTAGCAAGTGTGACCAGCCCCCCTTACTTAGCAAAAATTGAGGAGGTTAAAAAATCAGCCTAGTCTCATTCCCAGGTCTTCCCACCATCTAGGTTTTGTGTACTGTAAGTAAATAAAAACTGGAGAGTTGGAAGGGCTGGGAACGAGCCCAAACTCAAACTTCGTGTCATTTAGCGAGGACATTATAGGCTGTTGGTTTTCAGAGATACTTGATTTCATCTGGGTTATCCCAGCTAAGCCAAAGGAAAACAAATATAAAATGCATGTATATATGTTTATGAAACAGAAATGAAGTATGGAATTTATTGTTGTCAATAATGATATTGAAACTGTTTGTTTTTTTTTCTTCTGCAGGCAAACATCACTATGAGTGGTTGGTTGGATAAACGAGGAGGACAAGACGCTAGCAAGGTGTGTGTGTGTGTGTATGCGTGCGTGTGTGTGCGTGCGTGTGTGTGTGCGTGTGTGTGTGCGTGCGTGCGTGTGTGTGCGTGTGTGTGCGTGCGTGTGTGTGCGTGCATGTGTGTGTGCGTGCGTGTGTGCGTGTGCGTGTGTGTGCGTGCGTGTATGTGTGCGTGCGTGTGCGTGTGTATGCGTGCGTGTGTGTGCATGCGTGTGTGCATGCAAGTTGATCTCAAATGTCGAGATCAATCAGATGTCCAGTTGCACCAGGGTATTTTATTTCTGGGGTGCAAGTGTTGCAAAGTGGAGGAACCAGCTGTCGGACAGTCACCGTCATTCCATTCAAACACAACAAGTGAAAATTGACGTATAACTGTTGCTTTTGGCCCTAGAACAACATTGGACTAGCTGGCAGGAACAACACATGCAGTGATCACACATTGTGAAGCCTCACTTCCAGTTGTTCCTCGCCTCTAGTTCTTGATCGCTTGCAGTATCCATTCTTGCATACTGTGCAAGTAATCAAAAACTGGAGGCAGGGGAAGGTCTGGGAATGAGGCTAACATTTGCGACACTTACCCTCTGCTAGTTACACATGTGTGGTACAATACCTGGTATCTTTGCTCTTTTTGCTGCACTGATCCTCAGCGCACCCATGCACAATTATGGAAGTCCTTTCTACCACCTTCTTATCCTTGATATTACTCATGTGAGCAGGCCGGCTCCCCCCACTTTTCCATGCTACAAGCAACAAAAGAGCTGGGTGGAAACGTGGGATTGAGGTAGCCTCGTTCCCAGGCCTACCCCGTTTTTTGTTCTTCGGTTTGCGTTCAGTATAATACACAGAGGCGGAAGGCGCGAAAAACAGGGAAGGCCTGGGAACACCTGTCACGTGAATGACGTCTAGTGGACGCGAGGTGGACGTAGGGGAGGAGGGGTCCACATTCAACTAACGTACTAAACTTCATCATTGAGCACTCCAACGATAGCCTGAACCCCAGACGTTCACGAGATTGACAGTACTTGACTTCACTGGTAAGAAACTTGCTCTATGGTTTATTGCACACAAATTTGTAGTTGGGCACCGCCCCCCCTACGTCCACCTTACGTCCACCTTGCGTCCACCAGACATCATTCACGTGACAGGTGTTCCCAGGCCTTCCCCGTTTTTCGCGCTCTTCCGCCTCCGTGTATTATATTTAACGCAAACCGAACAACAAAAATCGGGGTAGGCCTGGGAACGAGGCTAGGATTGAGGCTGTAATGTCAGTGTACGTTTTGTCCACACAAACGTTGCTATTGCTATAGGCATTGTCATGGTAATTGCTCATTACTTGCTAGGCCTACATATACCAAAGGCCTAGGTACACCAAAGGTCACTATGGCCTTCTAATGTGCCTTTTGGACCTGCCCCAGAATCAACACTGTGGCCTTTGAGTCCACCTCAAAACCATTTAGCAGTCCACTTGACTTAAAAGGTGACTGGCCTCTGAATGTACAACTTAGCAAAGTTCTAAATTGCTTTGTTAGTCATGATTGACAGTGGTACAACCTTCAATTGGCACAAACGATTATTATTACGTTCAAGATGAGGTGGGTTATGAATTATTTGTTATACCTTTTGCCCTGTAAATCATGGTGAGAACGCTGCTTCTTATACAAGACGTCTCTCCCCTTCTCTAGCTGCTATTCTCCCCTCTTCTCTGCAGGGCTGGAAGAAACGATGGTGTATCCTCAGCGACAGCACAGTGAGATACTACAGGAATGACTCAGTATGTGTTGATACTTACATGTTTGGTTGCTAATTTAAAACCTTAACCACAAAATTTTAGCTATGATGTGACTTGGTGCTCTTGAGAGAAAACATACGTGTGTGTTTTGTGTGTGTGTGTGTGTGTGTGTGGTTGACTGTGTGGCCAAGTGGTTAAAGCACTTCGACTGTCAATCGAAAGATCACAGGTTCAAGTCCCACCAGTGTGTGTATAGGGGAGCTCCTTACGTTTGTCCTTTGTTGTCCTTTGTGTGTGTGTGTGTGTGTGTGTGTGTGTGTGTGCAAGCTACACTGATGTATAGCAGAAGGGGTAGGACAGAGGGAAGGTGGGTGGATAATTAGACACAGGACAAGAAACACCTGTTGACTGTTGTGGTTGGACTTGGTCAACACTAGTGGGTGAGCGATTTCACATTTAATTATCAAATATTATCATCTCACTGTATCAAGCATGATTAACACAAGAAGGTTTTGAGTGTTGCACCCTGTTCATAGGTATGTCAGTCAGCACAGTGGCAGATTCAGGGGGGGTGGGTATTGTGTTGCCATGGAAACCACCTTTGCAGTACCAGAGCAGTTTTTACTCACTGCTGGCGGTTACTTGTGCGTGTGCCGACTTAGCCTGGAAAGCAAAAATTGACTAGCAATATCGTATATCTAAAAGCTGAAACTTTTTCAGATGAAAATTTTTGTGCTTCGCAAGGAATATATCCACACATAATTCAGGCATTTCCTTGTGTTACTGAGATCGGGCACACGCAAGCAAAAAAGACAAAGATGACTTGTGAATTTTGTTACTGCATGCTTCTATCGCTCAACTTGTGCATGGCACCAACTCGTCTCATCATGAACAAGAAGCTTGGAACCCCTATCCCAAAATACATTATCACTCTCAACATGGAACCAGCGTGTACCATGACATGCACAAATTACTTCCGTGCTGCGAAGATATCCCTGTGCACTGAGAGACTAATGACATCTGTAATGGCCTCAGAAGTGATCTCAGAGTATTTGAGATTTTCCTGGGGGGGCATGCCCTCAGCTAATGCATACCTGCACACACATCATGCCACCCAATCTGAGCCCCGCTTTTCAGAATCCTAGATTTTATTATGACTGTAGAAGTTGCTGTGGCAAGCGGTGTGACATACTGTGAAGATCAGGTACCACAGTAAAGTGTCTCATACGCAAGGCAACACTGTTGCCATGAGACTGTTGCCATGGAGACTGTTGCCAGCGACTGTTGCCAGCAACAATGTTGTGCACAACACTATACAGCAGCATTGTTGCTTGTAGCAAGCTACACGGATGTATTTTCCATTCACATGATCATGTAGTGTGTCATCAATCATGGAGGTACCGTGCGTCTAAGTGTGATGTCACTAAGTGTCTTTGATGTTTCGAGCAACTGTTGCCAGGGAATAGACCGGCCGTCTAATCGCCAGCAACACCCACACGCACAACACCGCACCATACACAAGGCAATATTGTTGCTGGCAGCAATGTTGCCTCGTGTATGGGGGCACTTAATCAATAATCACGATAATTAGAGAGTTGATGACACAATTACCACAAGATGAAATATCCACAAATACGATAATTGTGAAAGGTTGAAGGGAAAAATATAATGATATTCATAGTGTCATGTGACCATTAAGGTGGGCGTGCCTGCCACCCATTGGTATACTAGTTTGTAATGTACATTTGTAAGTAAAGAAAACCAACTTTGATACGTAGCCTGTAAGTACTTCCATTGCTATAAACCTCAACTAAAATGGAACTTAAGCCATAGCATAAGGTTTGAATTTTTACTTGAACCACTCTGTTCTGACCCGCACAGGACAGTTCTCCGGCGGGGACTATATTTGCAGAGGACATTGAGGATGTGCAAGATGATTATGAGGAGTCTCAGAAGGATAGCATCAAGGTATAGTCTCAGAAGCCCAATGAACGGGTGAAAGAGGGATGTCGTGAAAATTTAGTGGTTATGGAGGATCAGGAATCACACAAAACTCACATGAAATGTGTTTACCTTGGCAATAAGATGTTGTTGCATTTGTAGCAGGTAGAACAAGGCTAGCTACCCTTACACACTCTGCGTTAGTTGCATGGGGCACCCGGACTGTCTGTCATGATTGTGTACAATGGAGATGATCTACCATACATAGGCTACAGGGGTAGCCTTACCATGACAATAAAAGAAAATCTCACGTATAGAAGGGTCTGCCGAGTGCACATTGACATTGTTTACATGTTTACCCAAAAGTAAAAATTTTTGTTAATTTAGAACGTGGTAGTTATGGTACAGTCAAGCCACGTGGCATTGGCTCCTCAAGCTGCTTTTGCACACACTTCTGGATGCCTAGCTCTCTATTCCTGGAGCAAACACTGTGCTGTTGTTTGGGATATACAATATTCCAATGTGGATGCCTAGGTACGTAGGTTGTTTCTGAAGTAGTTAGGCATCCGGAGATGCCCAGACGCCCTCTAGTGCAAACACTGCAACAGTGTCCAACACACTGTTTCCGGAAACATGTCCCCTACTCATAAAACAGGTTGAAGAATTGCACAGTCCTGAATCTTCACCCAGCTTTCTGTTGCTAAAATTGCTGAAATTTGGGGGCTTGGCTTGGGAATGAAGTTACTACAAATTCAATAGTTTTGGAATTTGGTGGGGGCTGAAATTTTGGTGTATTGACAGACTTTCGAGTGTACTGCCAAATTACATAATTTCACCAACTAGTAGTCTGTGGTACTATGACACCAATCGTGCAGTTTCGTGGGTTGAGTTTCACACACTTACACATCAAGCTGACGTGGTTATATTTTCACTTCTTAATGAGAGCCTCCTTTGCTATCAGAAGAAAAAGTATAGAGAGGGGAAAATGTGGAATTTAGAAGACCCAGGTTCAAATCCTGGCTGGATCTCAATGTCTTTTTTTTTCCGAGATCTTCTTTGGTATACTGACACTGACAACCATGCATATACATGCATATATAGGAGCCACTTACCATAGAACTCAAAGCTTGCCTTTTTATGACAACCAAAATAATGATCTGAAATAATGAGTTTATAAAAAAAAACAAAGAAAAAAGGTACTACCATAGCAACATCTTAGCCACAGACATTTTGCTATAAGCTGTTCATTTTTTTTGCTGTATAAAAAAATGTAGCAAATACGTACCAATTGTAGTCTCCAGAAAACAATGTATGTACTACATTATATCAAACAATGGTAGCAATTTCTACAGAGTCAGTCCCAGTGTTAATAAGTGTAGCACCACCGACTACCATGAGTTGATTACGTGGGAGTACTGCCACTAGAGGTTGATGTCGAGGAGTTGCCATGTGGCTGATGACCTCCCAGGAGTTGCTTACCGTGTTGTAGGCGTGAATGGCATTCGACTCTTCATTGTCTGAAATGTACCCGCCCACTGCAAGCAGCTGTCCTTGCAGTAAGGCACATGGAGAGAAAGCAAATGGGGTATCTGCTAGTTGGTGCCACACTTTAGGTACAAAGAGTCGTGCTAGTTGTTCTACTAAGGACAGTGGCTGGCAAGACTGAAGGAGGGCAGCCAGTGAACAGGTGAATACTGACTTGGAATATTTCACACTCTGATTGCTCTTGTAACAACCTGCCAGTAGGTAAACCTGGTCTCCACAGAGTGTTGCTGATATACAGTAAAGTGGGTGTGGGAGGCTACTGGCTGTGTACCACCGTAAGGTATCTGTGTCCATCACTTCAACAACACTCAGATCCTTCCTCTCTCCCAGTCCTCCTGCCACAACCAGTGACTTGCCACTGCACACTGCAGCAGTGAAATAGCGCTTTGTTGGCATTGGGGGGAACTTCTCTGTCCATTTTTTATCAGTGAAACTGAGGAGTGATTTGGTGAGTTCATCGTTTGGTGTCTTCCCACCGATGGCAGTGAGGAGGTTGTTGACTACTGCTAGACTGAAACCACGATTAGGGCATCTGGGAAGTTCAGACCATTTGTTATTAGCAGAATTGTAAGCAAATACACGGTACAATGAAGAAGGCATCATTGATCGGAAATATGCCACACTCCCATCCACAGCTACCACTTCTCCACACATCTTTGTTGGTGCCCTCCCACCATCCATCCACCTCAGTTTGATCCTACCCCCACTTACTGCTGCACCACTAGCCTCCACCTCCCCTCTTCTTCCCCGCTGGTATTGAATTGTCGCCTTCTTTACAAGGTTTTGCTGTAACTCATTTATCTGTTGTCTGAGCTGCTGAATCTCTTCCTCACGTGCAGCTATTGCTGCTTCTTTCAGCTGAAGCTGGTGGTCTCTACCAGTTAGTTGCTCATCTTTGATACTGAGCTGTCGTTGGAGAGCCATAATCTGCTGTTGTTTTTGTTGGATTCGTTCTTCCTTTCTTTGTAGTTGCTCACTCTGGGTGTGTAGTCGATTATCCTTGGCTTGCAGCTGTTGTTGAAGGTCTTGTATCTGCTGTATTTCTCTCTCTCTACTTTCTCTGTCGGCACTTTGTGTTGGTTTGGTATTCACTTGAGACTGCTGTACACTTTCAGTATACTTGGGGGATGCTTTCAGTGTGGACATGTGACCACAAAGCTCATGACAAGATGGCCGTTCTCTGTCTCTGTCCCTTAGGCAGTCAAGAGCAACTGGCAACAGGGGGTGGGCTGGGTCAATCAGGTCAATGTGGGATTGTCGACGTTCAACTTCTGGGATATCCACTTTTACTCTTCCAGAGGGTATCCTTGGATCGTTGATTTCCATAATCTGGAAGCGTTCCCCAGGGTCAGGAAACTGGCGGGTCATGATCTGAACCCCAAGAACACCAAGAGAAAAACTGTCGAGTTTGTAAGTATACATGGGGGGATCTTCTAGTGCTTCTGGGGACATGTACACTGTTGTACCTGGGCACAGAGTGAGGGCAGTGTGATGGGCTGTGCTGCGGTTCAAATTGTAAAGTTTCACCATTCCAAAGTCTGTCACTTTGGCTCTGCTGCCTGCGATCAACAACACATTGTTACTTGATAGGTCTCGATGGACGATGCCATTGGAGTGGAGGTAGGAAAGTGCCAGGGCTATGTCATGGCAGAGATTCACCTCGGTGTGGTAAGGGAGTGGCGTGTGGGATCGCTCCAGAAATCGGGTCAAACTCTCATCCATTAACTCCATTAGGAGGACTGGCAGCCTTGACTCAGGATCACGATACATGCCCAAGTATTGGACAATGTGTGGGTGCTTTATGGCACTCAAAAGGCGACACTCTTGCTCAAACTTTCGCATAACACTTGTAGTTCCAGGGGCAGTGAACTGAAAGAGGGCAGGGTGGAGGATTTTAGCAGCACAGGGCAAGTTGTCACACATGGCCTTGCAGACGGCACCATACGACCCAATGCCAAGGTTCTCAGTTTTGAAGAGTTCAACTCTTTGATAGTTAAACTCATACTGGGGCTGGAGCTGCTGAGCCATTGTTCTTCAAGACCTGAAGATAAAGAGTTACAACTGCAGCAATAATAATGCCCATCTCCAACAAGGTAGCTAGCATCCTAGTCTTGTGTGGCCACCCCTCTGTTCTGTGGGGTGTGGCCATGCGAGACTACTAGCTACCATGTGTGCATCAAGTGGAAAGACATGTAGCAAATTACTTCAAGAAGCTACATAACTAGCTAGTAGCTGCCATGCAGGCTCTTGTAAAAGCTAAAAAGGCAGTAGAAATTTCACCATGCACACTTAATAAGTAGAGAGGATGTGAAGCATACAGCTAGACAAACTAAACGTCCTACCTTCTTCGTGTAGCTGGAAGATCCAAGACTTAATTCACTTTGCACCTTCGATTTAAAATTTATTGTACTAGAACTAAGTATCTATCTGAGATATATAAAAACCGGACTATAAAAGTTGGTGCTGCAAAGCTATTTTCAGTCAATTCGTCTTGGACTTGAAAGGGTTAAGTGTCAAAAATTGGACGCAATTCGGTTCAAGTGACTTTTGAAACTTCGCTACGAAACTAGTGGTACTGATAGATTTCACTTGATGTATCTTGTGCAAAAATGCCTGGACCACTCAAGTTTATAGCTGTCAAGAGACTATATTAGCTGTTATTTAATGTTGCAATACATTTCTCCCATAGAAGAATAATTGTTGGTTTGAAGTGACTTTTGACAAGTAAATTTAGCAAGCACCAGTGCAATTGATTATTTACCATTGGTAGAGTATTAAAATAGCTGGACCACTCGCGTGGATATCTGTTAAAGGTATGTTCATATATAACCCCCCATATTAAATCAAAATCCTATAATGGCCATATTTTGGCACATAACCTTCTGTTTGCTTTATTTATTTTCGGAAGAAAGAAAGTCATAGAAATTATTGTAACTGTAGTTTACAAACAAGGTCACTTGGTTCTTGGATTTCAGCATACCTGAGTCAAGTTTGTTCGTTCTTGGATTTTTTGTTGGGACCCCTAATATAGAACTCATGCTAGGCTGGTTGCTTTTCCAAACATAAACACTTTCACCATTTCCATCAAAAATTTTGGGTTGTGCAACATTTTTCATAGTATCATCATCAAATCACTACTGTTACAAGCAGCAAGACTCAAAATTAACTCCGTATTTGAGTGTAAATGCAATAACTAACACACCTCATAAGTAGTTAGTGGACAAATTTTTCTGACTAACTCTTTTCGTCGCCCTCCTTGTTTAAATCCTGCATCAGCCCCTGATGTGCGTATGTCTACAGTAGAGGAGGAAAACTTGGGTGGGGGAGGGCAAGGTGGGAGGCCAACTTGATATTCCTTTTATGCAACAAGGTTGCACTCTAAGCTGGGATTAAGCCAAGCCATGCAACACAAAACTTTATACCACCAGCATACTTTAATGCTGAGCAACCAGCAATGTTGTCCAAATGCTAAAGACTGTAAATTAATGACAAAACCATGCAGTATTGAAAGTGCCATTTTATAACACAACAAATAACTTGAATGATGTGATCCTTGAGAGAAGTTACCGTACTAGAACAATCAAGATGTTGGCTTTAGACAGTAAAATTAATGTCAAAATTTTAAGTTTGCAATGGTTCAATGGTACTTTGACCATCTTCATCAAGCATACACAGCTGATGAAGATAGTCCTGTCAAAATGTTGCAAAATTACGTCTAAAGCCAACATCTTGAATTAACTCAAAGTTGATTCATGTACATACCTTACTCTCGCTAGCCACAACCCCATGTGGCATAGGATGTGGCCAGTGAGACTAGTACTTTTAGCACAAAAACAATATTTACCTCGGTATGCAGATTCCCTGATCCATGGCATCTTCAAATTCATTTATAAGTTAAATTTAAGCTATCTGCAGCATACTGCACTGTAACCTTGTACCCTGTGATAATCAGGCCGGCAAGTGTAATACTTGACAATAACTGCAAGTTTAGTGCATCTTGTACTGTAATGCACACAATTGGATGTATTGCACAGAGTTTGTCAAGCCTGACATAGGCCCACAATAGACTGAAATGTCGCTGAGTATTGTATCATTATATGCTAAAATAAAGTTTCTGGAAAAATACTATTCCTTCATATACTGCTACATACTAGTACACGAAAGTTTAGATGAGAACCCAGCTGTTAAAACATCCACCATATAGCATCCCAGTTATGTTGCCTACAACTCCATGAGTAGCTATGTCCAGCTACTCATGGAGTTGCAGAGCATTGGCATTGGACAAGGCATTAATAGTCAGCAAAGAGTTGGTGATTCATGCACACCTACACTTTATTTGGTTCATGCAAATCATATACATGTGCCCTCACCCCCTTCCCCCCCCCCCCCCCCCCCTTACACGACACACACACACACACACACACACACACGCACGCACGCACACACACACACGCACACACGCACACACACACACACACACACACACACAAACACACACACACACACACACAAACACAGTATGGTTTTGTGTTCAGGATCTTAACAAAAGGGCGTGACTATGTCTTCAATGCTGTCAGCCATGCAAAGAGAGTATGTGCATTTGTTGTGTCTGTTCGTGCTAAGAGAAGACATCAGTGAACAAAGACCCACCTTGTGCGTCTTTGTTCACTGATGTCCTCTGGCTTGATTCCCTACCTCCTCTCTTCCCCAAACTTTTGTGATAAAGGAGCTTGGAAATGATAAGTTATCTTCAAACTTCAAACTGGTGTAATTTTGACTGGGTAGCCTGGGCAAGCCCCATACTAGTAGGACTGCTTTGCACATGTGTGTGTGTATGTATGTTTGATTCCAGTCACTTAACTATAAAACATTTACAACAATTGAATGTCTATGTACACTTTAAAAACAGCCGAGAGTGAGAGTGAAGGATACAACATCACCTGAACCATAGACCCTCCTCACCCAGTCAGAAGGGTCTGTGTTCCAGGCTAGCCTCGTTCCCAGGCCTTCCTCACCTCCAGTTTTTGATCGCTTGCAGTATGCAAAAACGGAGGCAATCAAAAACTGAAGGCGGGGAAGGCCTGGGAACGAGGCTAGTCCAGGCTACGTGTAGTGTTTGGTGTGAAAGAGACTGGGAGTGAAGACAACTCAAGAACACATATGGAAACTTACTTTTGATTTCTGTAAGCTACCTCAACTATACAGACCATAACAGACAAGGCAGGCTGCTCATGATTTGAGTATGAAGCTTTATAGCCCCACGCCTGTGTAGCCATAGTACCAGTAGTTCCCCTGTCTGAACAAGTAGCTGTATTGTCTATATGTGTGATCACTATATCTCTGGTGAGCACTTCCTATATATGCTCACTATACAGACAGCAGACAGTGACATACTAAAGCTATATGGATAGATTGTGTGCCATGACACAATATGAAGCCATGTAGCCTCGTACCCAGGCCACTTGTCATTTTTGACAAGTGGCCTGGGTACGAGGCTAGAAGCCATGCAGCAGTGTGTTGCTCACTCAGGCTCGCCCCATGATAATGAAGCATCTGACTTGTACTGGAATGCAATGAACTGTGAACTGCATTATTGGCACATGGGTCACATGTTGATGTGTGAAGTGACCATCTGTAAACTGCCACATGCAACTACTTCTATCCTTCATCTTGATGCTTTTTCTCCAGGAAGAATGGGTGAAGAAGGTTAAGTCACTTTTGGAAGCCTGCCGTTCAGAAGGTGAGTATGTGTGGTTTTTTAAGTTGTAAATCTAAAGCTCTGTTTACATATGTCTAGCTTAAATTCATATTATGAACACATGTACACACGCACACATACATGCACACACACACACACGCACGCGCACACGCGCACACGCACACGCACGCACACACACACACACACGCACGCGCACGCACACACACACACACACACACACACACACACACACACACACACACACACACACACACACACACACACACACACACACACACACAGAGTCTGTACTACCAGAGGTGCGTTATGCTACTGTGGAAGTGTTCATCAACAGAGGGCTGCGGGTCAACGGAGATATCGGGCCGGTCCTCACTGCCCAGCTGAGCTCAGGGACCATAAAGACACATGTGGACGAGAGAGGATGGTATGGTTACCATAGCAACCTGCAGTTTTTGTGTTGCAGAACTAGTTTAGTGAGTTGTCTTGCTTTTGCCATTAGCATAGTAGAAAGTCACACTTATCCAAATATGTTGACACCAGAGGGGGTTTGGATAACTGAAATGTTTGGATAAGTGAACCAATGCTATTTCAAAAGAATATAAAAACATTAAAAATGTAAAAAGATGTAGGGATGGCATGCCAAAAAGTATGCAAACAAGGTAGGGATGATGCATGAAAGCAAAGGTCAACATATTGGCAAAGGCCCATCCCTACATCTTTTTCACACTGCAGTTAGACAGTGCATGGAGGTCTTCTCAAAACGTACCACAAGTTCATCCCAACCTTTACTGGCAGTTCATAGCTGTAGCCTCGTTCTCAGGCCACTTCCTAGCTCCTCCCACATGGCCTGGGAATGAGGCTAGTACGATCCAGCATTATGTAAAAGTATACATGGCATGGTTTTAGCCTCATCTTGAGGCCACTTTCCTCCTCCCACTTGGCCTAGGAACGAGGCTAATATATTAATAGCGTCAGCTGTATAGGTATGTTTCCCTTGTAGGTAGCTATCAGATAGCTACCAAGTAGGTTTACTGCCAACATACTACTTGTAGTGACAGTGGCACCCTTGTTACATGCCTCTGATACAACCTAGACACTGACCTTGAATGGGCTCCAGACTAGTCATAGTAATCAGTGTGTAGTACTCATGCACAGCATTAATAACTGCATGGACGGGTACAGATTCAGCTCTCAACCATGCTGTCTAACTGCAGTGTGAAAAAGATGTAGGGATGGGCCTTTGCCAATATGTTGACCTTTGCTTTCATGCATCATCCCTACCTTGTTTGCATACTTTTTGGCATGCCATCCCTACATCTTTTTACATTTTTAATGTTTTTATATTCTTGTTTCTTTCCTATTTTTAATCATAATCTCAGTTACAGTTAGACCTAAGCATCATGAAGAATATTTCTTTCAAGTGTAACCATAACCTTAGACTGACTTGAAACAGCATTGACAGATTAGTAGTGGTTCCAAGCATGTAATATGCCACTGGAATCCGATGTAGAGCCACCCATTATCTATACCAGATTTTTAGCCTTTTGTGGAGCAGATTTCCTGATCACATGACAACTGACCAGCACAGAAATCTGTACCCACAGAGCACAAAAACTGACGATCCCAGCTTTACTAAAGCTATGAGTATCTTTTAGTGTAGCTATATGAATGCAGCGCCTTACCTACGTGGTGTCCATGAGCCTTTCCCACTACTACGGGAAGAGACCGTAGACCGTACCAGCTGTGCTTACTGGTCAACGCGCAAAGGCCTGGGAACGAGGCTACGATTTCGTGCACTAATCTCGCTCCCAGACCAATGACCGTGGTCTTTGGTCTGGGAACGAAACTGCGTTTGCGCATGCATACAAGATTAGAAAATGGCGTCCTATGCAATGGATAGCAGCCGGGCAGTGCTGTGAACAATTTGTGAAAGTTGAATTGGAGCTACAGAGAAGCTAGGGATCAGGAGGGAGCACTTTGCGTTGAGGTATGGATCATTTTTGTGCTACAACCACGGTGAATACTTAAGCCATTCTCGAGATATTTTGGTTGACGAAAGAAAGAAAGAATAACAAAATGGCACTTTCGTTACCGCACACTTTTGCGTTTAGCTGTTTTCCGCGTGGCTTTTGGCCACTTATATGAGTCTTGCTGATCATAAAGCCACTCAAAGAGGAAGCCTGGGCACTTAAATAAGCTTTTAGCGTGTTTGTGGTGAAGTTATACGGCTTTTGCTTAAGTATTGCACATATTGCGTGTTGGCGCCATCCCTACATAGAGAGTCTACCGACTCTCTGATACAAAGCAGATTACAAATGCACAGCAAAACATCTATGAATATCATTATTTAGGTAAGGGAAGGTTGGGATAACTGTTCAGATAGGTGACTTCCTACTGTACATCAAAATGAAGAGGAAGGTTATCTGTTACCAACTTGAGCTTGGAAAATAACTTGCTGACGGTTCAACTGAATGCTCCAGTCGTCATCACTGCGAAAGTGGACTGGCGAAAAGACGACTGGAGCATTCAGTCAAAACGTTGGTAAGTTATTTTCTGAGCTCAAGTTGGTGACAGATAACCTTTAGTCTCGTGCCCCGCCCACGTGTGCCTCCTGGCGAGAAACGGTCTGGTGAACAAAGTTGAATTTCTTGGGCTTATTACCCAAACGTGGTAATGACCAATGAGATTACAAGATCAGTAATTATTACGTAGCACTTCCCTTACAACAGTAAAATTTGTCATCTCCATTCGAGTATCCGTACCTTTTTTGAGTGGGTTGGCCGCAAAATGTTTTGATCGTTGCTAGGTTACATTGTCGCAAAAGCGTGCGTAGCCCAAGAAATTCGACTTGGTTCACCAGACCGTTTCTCCTCGTGAGAGGGTGGGGTCTGGGGACGAGACTAGATGACCTTCCTCTTCTTCATCTATGCCAGAAGCCAACTGTCATAACGCTGTGCTAGCCTCGTTCCCAGGCTCTCCTCATGTGTAAACGAAAAATCAAAAGGAAATTAAGTGGGACAGGCTATAATGTTGTGCAGCAATAGCAAGTAGTGCAACCATAACTGAGCAGGGCTTCATTTAGTGGGGGCAAAGGGGGCATTTGCCCACACTTTGGAGGGCCTCCCTTGGAATTTATAAGTTGGTGCGCCAGCACACCAAGCACACCAACTTGGATTGTTGCCTCCCAAAGATTTTCAATACTCAATTTTGCCCCTCCTTAACAAAAAAATTGTAAATGAAGCTAAGAGCAGGTTAGGTATGCTCTGAGAGCATATGAATACAAAAGAGCACTAATAGCATATTCTCCTCTCTTCCCCTCTCCCTCAGGTTTGTGGAGAACCCTCTCCCACACACCATTGTTCTCAACCTCTTCACAATGCATGGGTGGAGTCTAGCCACGGCCTTCCAGTCAAATGGGTTTCCCCCGGGCTCTAGTTCTGTTTCACCCTCAGACACACTTATATTCACACACCCTTACACATAGCCTGTGTCATAGTTTTTAGCTTTTATTTTTGCCTATGGACAACAATGTATTAGCTCAGTATTTATTATTATTATCCAATAGCAATCTTGGATCCAAGGTACTACTTACACCTATTATATAACTGGTAGAATTTATTATTTTGTAGTAGAAATTAGTATGCCATTTATATACATGCAATTTCAGTTTTGTGTGGTGTGTGTGTGTGTAAGTGCGCAGTTATGTACAATGTGTTAACCATGCCATATTGAAGAATTTGGAAGTATCCTGCATGTCTATACATTATGAGTATGTGATAAAAAGACATGCAATAATCCATGGCCTGTACACATTTCAAGTTTGTACTAGCCATGTGTCTATACAAAACACGAGAATGCTATATAGATCATGTGATGATCGAGCTATACAGTACAATCATACAAAATGGTGTAATCACAATTATGCATATATGCTTCAATTCCCCATAAAGATTGTCTCAGTTATTGAACATGGCACCGTAGCACTCCATGACAAACAGGAGGCAACAGAGGAGGATAGGACCAATGAGAGCCCCTTCCAAACCTGCAAAATAGATCCCACCCGCTATTGCCAGTCCAGCAAGGTAGGGGTGACCTCTGTGATGATATAAATAACACATCATTGTAAAGTACAGTGATATATAACCCATCATAGAAGAGGAGAGGTGGTACATTCATGAACAAGAGCACATCGTTGGTAGGCCTTGATGGATTATTATTCTTCATATCTCACCTATTATTCGGTACTATGCTTGATCAAAACTTGCACGGTAACCAGAAAACAATGTTCAACTCTATAATGTACAGAGATGTACGGTCCTGGAAATTTTGGTCCCCCAGACCAAAATTTTCGGTGGAAAATATGGTGCGCCTCATGAAAAATCGGTCCGGGTTGAAGACGTTCATTTTAGGCCTTTTTTCTTGAAAATAGAATATAAAACGACAGCAAATCAACGAAGGGTAAGCCTAGGTAACTCTCAACGCACCTGGAGAAGTCCCAAACAAAACTAAGCTGCTGTAATGGCAAGCCAATCGAGTCAGCAACACTATCGTTCTAATTAAAGCACACCACCCGCTATATGCATGAATTTAGTAACTCTAGCAACTTATTTGGCTTACTTCTTCAGGCTTTCTGATACTATACAGACACTTTGACACAACTTGTGTCATTGAAGTGCTTACACTGAAGTATTTGCGCTCGGACCATTGAAAAGATAGTCCAGCGGACCAAATTTTCCGGGAATTTTGGTCCCCCGGACCAAAATTTTCGCTGGACCAAAATTTCCGTGACAGTCCATACAAGTCAATCAAAAGCACAGAAAATTAAAAACAATTATTGTATTGCAACATCACTAATCTAAATCCTTGAGTGACAATTCTTGCTGGGCAGAGAACAAATTTGACTGCCTTGAAAACCCGTTCTGAATGAAGTGCAGGCTAAGCATCAATCTATAAGAAAGTCGATCACTAGTCCTACTATTCTTTTATTGTCTGAAATGTTAGC
This sequence comes from Agelas oroides, assembly GCA_949130485.1. Classification (NCBI taxonomy): domain Eukaryota; kingdom Metazoa; phylum Porifera; class Demospongiae; order Agelasida; family Agelasidae; genus Agelas; species Agelas oroides. Next base: position 159,395 of record OX422191.1, on the reverse strand, counting down.
CTATTATTCCAGCATAATTCCCAATTCTTTAGGCCACCTATTATTCTCAGAATTATGCTACCATAAGCCATCAAGGCCTAATGGTTGGATGAGCAGAGCATGTAAATGTAACTCCAAGAGGATCATAGTTGTAGTCCTCGCAGAATTTTTCAACGGTACCAAAAATGGAACATCCAGTCACATGCAAACGCAATAAAGGAAGGGCTTCAGACTGAGCAGTTGCACTCTTGCTTCAACTTATAAAGCATCTCAGTTCTTAACAACAGCAACGTGCTGGTAAAAGTCATGGCGAACAATCAGTGCATTACATTTTCCTGAAAAAGACAGGCCTAAATGGCATACACAGTTACCCACTTCATGTTTCGGTCAACATCAGCCACACTGGGGTGACAAGCACATACCACTACTGAAGTTAGTTAATTACGGTGCCGGAATAAAGAATATATAGGCTTCCATCACAAAATACATGTCTTTACCTACTTAAAATTGTGCCTTGTTACTACATAGGCAAACCCTAAAGAAGACCATCTTGTAAAGACTGTATTGATGAATGAGATCCTGTGGTAGGTACGCATACATAGTCTCGGGCCCTTACACAACCTTCTATGACAAAAACCATCTGGTACACTAAATCAAATTTCTTGGGTTTGTGAGACTAGTGTAACTTAGCAATGTTCAAAAACATTTTGCATCACACCAAAAACACTGAAATACCTGAGAAGAGATGCAAAATCACAGCTGTTACAGTGCTACATCATAAGTAATGGGCTTGAAACTTTATTATATCCTCGTAACAGGCCCAAGAATTTGACTTGGTTCATCAGACCATTTCTCACCAGGATCGAGATGCATGCGGGCTGGGAATGAGACTACAAGAGTACCATGCATGGCAGTAATAAATCTCACCCTTCAATTTCGTTGTTAATGATACTCTCCACAAAGAAGGCTGGCAGGAGGGAGAGGATGAAGATAGACACAGCAGCCAATGGTCTACCCTCCACTAACCACACCTCCAGCACCGCAGGTATGGATATCCAGTAGGGGCCAATGAAGGGAATGGCCCCAGCTATGGCAGCCAAGACTGTCAATGGGACAGGGGGAGGGGGAGAGGGAGGGAGGGAGGGAGGGAGGGAGAGAGAGAGAGAGGGAGGGAAGGAGGGAGAGAGAGAGAGAGGGAGGGAGGGAGGGAGGGAGGGAGGGAGGGAGGGAGGGAGGGAGGGAGGGAAGGAGGGAGGGAGGGAAGGAGGGAGGGAGGGAAGGAGGGAGGGAGGGAAGGAGGGAGGGAGGGAAGGAGGGAGGGAGGGAGGGAGAAACAGAGTGAAGAAGGGAGGATCAATGAAACATTCCTTATGAGATCACTGCTTACTTAATACTGTTCCTCTTCAGGCCTGGGAACTAAGCTAACTGGCATGCACGTCGACGCATACTGTGTGTGCCTCTTACCTGAGGGTAGTACAGACACAGAGAGCCCAAATACAGTGTGAACAAGCCAGGTGTACAGACCATAGAAGAGAGTTCTCCGCAGGGAGGCTTGGAACACACTCCTGGTAGGAAGGGGATAACTCGGTCATTAGTCAACTTTGAAAAAAAAAATTCCCACCATGTAGTGTTTGATTGCATGCATAAGAAAGGTAGCGAGGGTGGCATCTTGGAGATTTTATCACTGGATGATGCCACTGTCTGCCTAGGTAAACAGAGGGTCCAACAGTGGGAACACCATTTTTGTTCTGAACATGTATTCCACTTTGCATTGTACAAACATTACAAGAAAAGACTCCTCCCCCTCCTTTGTCTAGACATTAATATCATTCATAGTACCAGACCTTCCTCCCTGTTTTTGCATATACAGTATACTGTAAGCAATCAAAAATTAGACAGTAAGGTCTATGAGCAATACTTGACCCTTGTGCTCACTATTAGAGCATTTAACTTGACAGTTGACAAAATTTAAAGTGTCACATGATTCATCAAACATGCTAACTTGTCACATGACTGGTCACATAGTGTACTGAATGTCACATGTCGTTGACTGATCAAAATGTACTGAATGTCACATGACTGGTCACATGATGTACTGAATGTCACATGACCGCTCACATGATGTACTGAATCTCACACGACCGCTCACATGATGTACTGATCGAATGTCACACGACTGCTCACATGATGTACTGAATGTCACACGACTGCTCACATGATGTACTAAATGTCACACGACTGGTCACATGATGCACTGAATGTCACACGACTGGTCACATGATGCACTAAATGTCACACGACTGGTCACATGATGTACTGAATGTCACACGACTGGTCACATGACTGGTACCTGATGGCCCTAGAGAATGCCTTCCCATAATCTTCAGCACTGTCAGCAGTGATGTTAGGGAGAAGATCTGTCACCCACTTTACTGGGAGGTAGTCTTCCTCAGAGTAACAGAGCAGATAGAACAGAGCTGTGATGAACACAACCTTTGGAAGAAAGGAGACATCAATGAGAGAAAGGAGGAAGTAGAACATGAGGAGAGGATGAGGACTAAATTTGACTTGAAAACGAGGCTTCAATACACTGACATTGTGTGTGTGTGTATAGCTTACACATGTACCATCACTAAACTACCATGTGACTAGTCAGATGATGCACTAAAACGTCACATGACCGGTCACTTAATGCATTAAACTGTCATGTGATGGGCCACATGATGTGCATAATGTGATAGAGGTATTCTAAGCCTCACTTTTTATTGACAGAGACCACACATGCCTACATATGCACCATGTGATGTACATAGTAAGAATATTACACATGTGCACACAGGGGCTGGGGACACAACTCAAGTGTGAGGGATATACGTATGTAAATGCAAACACCCAACTCCACTACTGTAACTCTCTTGACCACAAAGACTTACTTATCCGACTCCATTGTTCTAATACAACTATCCCATACAGAGTCAAGGAAAGCTCATCATTACTGGTACTTGCCACAATGGCTTTCATCACAATCACACACTCTCCTTTGCATACTCTAACATGGTCTCCATTATGTGGAAATAAAGACCATTACTCACTAGAACTTCCGACCAGGTACAAAGACTTGTTTATCAAACTTCATCCTTCTATGCAAAGCCAGGGAAAGCCCATCTTATCTTCCCACAGTAAATAGTCCCAGTGAATGCTTCCCACAATGGCTTTCATCACAATCACACCCTCCTTACTCTTCCTTAGAGTGTGAGGGATATACGTACGTAAGTGCAAACACCCAACTCCACTACTGTAACTCTAAGCCTTGCTCCCAGGAACTTGTAGAACCTGGGTACATGGCTCCTACTAGCCCAAGAACTGCAGTACACTGAAATGGAAGATGTCAGCCCACACATGTGAGAGCTGCTAGTGAAGGTAATTGTTTCAACTCAAAAGTCTTAGCATTAACAGTCAGCTGGCTGGTGCCCCAAAGCACATCAAAGATAGGAGATCTACTCATACTAAGAACAACACTTGACCACAAAGACTTACTTATCTCCATCGTTCTATTACAACTATCCCATACAGAGTCAAGGACATTAACTCACTACACCTCCTGACCAGGTACAAAGACTTGTTTATCAAACTCCATTGTTTTATGCAAAGCCAGGGAAAGCCCATCTTATCTTCCCACAGTAAATAGTCCCAGTGAATGCTTGCCACAATGGCTTTCATCACAATCACGCCCTCCTTACTCTTCCTTTGCAAACTTAACGTGGTCTCCATGGGAATAGCCCAAACAGTTATCAAACTCCATGTACAGATTTTATCAGTTTGGGACATTCTAGAAGAGAGCACAGTATAAAAGGAGGCAGAGCTACACTTCTCTGTGCAAACTCTTCAACATTCCTACTAGAGTGATGATGATTGCAAGGCTATTTGCTGTCCTTCTTCTGCTGTTGGTTGCTAGGCAATTTGCAGGTGAGCCTGAGTGAGCCCCACAGTGGCATGTTGATTTTGTTTTTTATTGTGTTACAGTATCTAGATGGCTGAGTGCTGTCAAGACTCAAGTTGAATAGCTGAGCTGTCAGCATGCACTTTGACTTACTTCCGGTTTCTCTGAGTTGCCTCACAGTATGGGCTATGCAAGACAGGTGCAAATTGCAATAGAGCTTGCTCTAAGCTGTGACTATATATGTAAAACAGACAAGTAGGGCTGTTTTCAGAAGAAATCTGAGATTCTGCTGCTACATCACAAATTGAGTATGATGCTTAGTGCATGTGTAGAGCACTCCAGCTACATAGTAGTTGCCAAGATAAGACAAACTGGTACATTGTCTGCATGTGTTCCCACGTACGTAATGTACCTTGAGTCAGCCACTACTCAGCCAGTAGTAAGACAAGCTGTCACATTCATCCTGCTTGCTCAGGACTACACCAAGATGATGAAATATCTTACTAGTTTGAATGCTGATGTTTGCTAGCCTCGTTCCCAGGCCCTGCTCAGCTTTCCATCGCTTGCAGTAAAGCTGGGCGGGGCCTGGGAACGAGGCTAGATGTTTGCTATAATTATAATCATGGTTCCTTCCAGCAGCAGCCACTGATATTTCCCGGAGTGAGAGGAATGCTGACACCACAACAGCACCTACTACCAGTGGCCCCTCCCCCTCCAGTGGCTCTCCCTTCCTAGTGCTGCAGCAAGGCAGAGATGGCAAAGATGGAAGAGATGGTGTTAATGGAAGAGATGGTCGTGATGGACTGCCTGGTAGGACAGGGGAGAAGGGAGACCCAGGTGTTCAGGGACCTCAAGGGACCACTGGACCTCAAGGTAAAAAATATCTTGTAAAGAATTACATTGTAGAGAAGCACTTCAGAACATGCAATCCATCTTGGTGCTAATCTTTTTCACTCTCAATAATCAGGTCCCCCAGGTCCCAGTGTGGGTGGTGCAGTGTACATCAGGTGGGGGAGGACAATGTGTCCAAACATCACTGGAACACAACTTGTGTATGCTGGAAGAGCTGCTGGAAGCTGGTGGAACCATAAGGGAGGGGGAGCTAACCGCATCTGCCTACCTAATGACCCAAGTTACTTACAGTACACATCTGGGACACAAACTTGGCGTGATTATCTGTATGGTTCAGAGTATGTCACCACAGCTGGACCACTCTCAGCATTTCATAACCACAATGTACCATGTGCAGTGTGCTATGTTTCCACCAGGGGAACAGTGCTGATGATACCAGGAAAGACCACCTGCCCCGCCTCCTGGACACAAGAGTACAATGGCTATCTGATGGCTGAACGCTATAATCACCATCGCAGTATGTATGAATGTGTTGATCAACACCCTGAGACAGTGCCTGGAGGTGCTGGAGGTCAAAGTGGAGCTATGTTCTACTTTGTGGAAGCAACCTGCCATGGTATTGCATGCCCTCCATACACAGCTGGGAGAGAACTGGCTTGTGCAGTGTGTACCAAGTGAATTCACCGCTGAATAGTGTGATAAATGAACAATGGAAATATGTAGTTAACTACCCAACACTTTGTGAATAAGTACAAATTTGTAATAACAATTGTAATAACAACTCAACTTTATTGATTATCCCACTGTGCACGTTGTCAGAAAGACTGTTCAGTGCATGACAAGATGCCATGATGACCTCTCCAGCCCAGACACTAAATCTATCCATAACTACTTCCTGTCAGGATGTCAGCTACAGCAGGCCAGAAAGCCTCAACTACTGCAAGACCACTAATCAGTCAGTGTACATCCTAGGTATACAGGTATAGGTCTCAGTCTGAGGTTGCACATGCATGTGTGTAGGTTTGTATGTATGTCCATCTGCAAACATGTTTACATATATGAGTTTTATGTATTACATGCTTAGCTTATGTATTATGTACCCTATTGTCATGTGTGCTCTTGATGCAAAGGTGATGACAAGCCGGGGCAGTATAGATGACAGTTAACTTACTGTATAGCAGAGAAACAACATTAGAACAAAAGGGGGTGTTTCGGGCTAACAGTGATGCACATCTCATTTGCAACCACATCCATGAGTAGTAAAGGCAAAGGGCAGCCGAGCATCATTGTAGGGTGAATATGCTAACTTACTCTTCAAATTCATCTCCATACAATGCTTCACCATTTCCCCACTACCAACTGTGCCGTTTCCACGTGCTCTGTGTGAGGCAAATTATGCACACACATGCCAGCATGATTATATGCTTCACACCAACGCATTCAGCAATGCATATCATTCAGCACAATACAAAAAAAAACAGTATGTAATATGTAAGTGGTGGTGCACAATCAAGTAAGGGTTGACAGTTCAGCTCAAATGACCATTTCCTTGACTTGTCACCCAACTGACTGACTTACACATGAGAACAAGCAAGAAAAAGAATTGGCAAGTCACAATTACAAAGAGACCTACTGGAGTACAAAATCAGTAGAGATATCCCAAGTCTATATACAGTAAGTATCCTACATCTCACATCTTGGAGTGTAATTATTAATTTTATGTGAATCCACGTGAACCCTTTATCTCGCATCTTGGGGTGTAATTATTCATTTTCTGTGAATCCACATGAACCCTTTATCTCGCATCTTGGGGTGTAATTATTCATTTTCTGTGAATCCTATATCTCACATCTTGGGGTGTAATTATTTACGTTAACCCTTATCTTTGGGTGTAACATGGGAACTGGGGACACAACTAAAGTGTGAGGGATATACCCGCAAAAGTGTCAACAACTGCACTATGTGATGATGTACCCATGCTAAGACAATTACTCACACAAAGACTGATGCCATAGTCTATGCAGAGTCAGGGGACAGCCCATCATATCGTAAACCATCATCAGCAAATTGTCTCAGTGGATGACTTTGCCACAATGACTAATGGCTTTCATCACAATCACATGCTCTTTTTGCACACTTAGTTATCAAACTCCATGTACAGATTTAGGGACATTCTAGAAGAGAGCACAGTATAAAAGGAGACAGAGCTACACTTCTCTGCATGGTGTGCACTGAATGCAAACTCTTCAATATTCCTTCTAGAGTGATGATGATTGCAAGGCTATTTGCTGTGCTTCTGCTGCTGCTGGCTGCTAGGCAATTTGCAGGTGAGCCTGAGTGAGGTCTACAATAGCATGTTGAATTTGCATTTATTGTGTGACAGTATCTAGATGGCTGAGTGCTGTCAAGACTAAAGTTGAATAGCTGAGCTTTCAAGCATACAACTTACCTACCTCTGGTTTCTCTGAGTCGCCTCAAGGTATGGGCTATGCAAGACAGTAAGTCACGTTGCTAACAGACAGCGAAGTGCAGTAGAGCTTGGTCTAAGTTGTGATTACATACGTGTAACTGACAAGTAAGGTTGTTAAAGACAGCTGAGGTTCCGCTGCTACATCATGATTTGATGTTTACCTGTGTAGAGCACTCTAGCTATGACAGGTATGTGGAAAAAATGGGTACATTGTCTGCATGTGTGCCCACATAATGTACCTTCAGCCACTACTTGGCCAGTAGTAAGACAAGCTGTCAAATTCATGCTACTTGCTCAGGACTATTCCAAGATGATGAAGTATCTCACTAGTTTGAATGTTGATGTTTGCTATAACTATAATCATGGTTCCTTCCAGCAGCAGCCACTGATATTTCCCGAAGAGAGAGGAATGCTGATACCACAACAGCACCTACTACCAGTGGCCCCTCCCCCTCCAGTGGCTCTCCCTTCCTAGTGCTGCAGTAAGGCAAAGATGGCAAAGATGGAAGAGATGGTGTTAATGGAAGGGATGGTCGTGATGGACTGCCTGGAAGGACAGGGGAGAAGGGTGTTCAGGGACCTCAAGGGTCCACTGGACCTCAAGGTAAAAAATATCAAGAACTGCATTGTAGAGAAGTACTTCAGAACATGTAATCCATCTTGGTGCTAATCACCCTCACTCTCAATAATCAGGTTCCCCAGGTCCCAGTGTGGGTGGTGCAGTGTACACTAGGTGGGGGAGGACAATGTGTCCAAACATCACAGGAACACAACTCGTGTATGCTGGAAGAGCTGCCGGAAGCTGGTGGAACCATAAGGGAGGGGGAGCCAACCACATCTGCCTACCTAATGACCCAAGCTACTTACAGTACACATCCGGGACACAAACTTATCGAGATTATCTATATGGTTCAGAGTACCACACCACAGATGGACCACTCTCAGTGTTTCATAGACACAATGTGCCGTGTGCAGTGTGCTATGTTTCCACCAGGGGAACAGTGCTGATGATACCAGGAAAGACCACCTGCCCCTCCTCCTGGACACAAGAGTACAACGGCTACCTGATGGCTGAACGCTATAATCACCATCGCAGTATGTTTGAATGTGTCGATCAAAACCCTGACACTGTGCCTGGAGGTGCTGGAGGTCAAGATGGAGCTATGTTCTACCATGTGGAAGCAACCTGCAGTGGGATTGCATGCCCTCCATACACAGCTGGGAGAGAACTGGCTTGTGCAGTGTGTACCAAGTGAATTCACTGCTAAACAGTGTGACAATGTAGTGAACTACCCAATATTTTGTGAGTAAGTACAACTTAGCATTTTTTGCACTAACAACTTGAGTTCACTGATTGTCCAACCTGAATTGTACATATAAGATAAAAAGACTGTTCAGTGCATGACAAACATTGCCATAAACATAAAGACCTTTCCAGCCCAGACACTATAGGTGATAATCCATAGACTATTTCATACCATGATGTCAGCTGGCAGTCCAGCTCAAACATCCATTTGTGACAACTGACTGACTTATGCATGAGATTACACACCAACATGCAAGGAAAAGGATTAACATATAGGAGGAATTGCCAAGGCAGAGGAAACAGTGGACATCCAATCTAACATGTTCTATTAGTGCCATAGAATGAATGAAAGTCTCATTCGCTAGCATCTCTCTTTACCAACTTCACCACCTTCACATACACGATGGCTTCAAAAAAGGGGATTTCCCTTTTTACATATGCTATATCACTATATGCTGTTGGTTATGGACACAAGCAAGTGCAAAGGTGAGCTATTTATGCCATGATAGGTAAACCCATAATATGATAAGGTTATATGTAAAATAAAGACATGCTCAAGCTGAGAAGCAACATGTGGAACTTGAACCTGGGATTTTTGGTCCAGTGCACACAGTCAAATGTTTTAACCACATGGTTTCAAGTCACAACCAGTAATGGTTGCATATGACTTACCTACGTAGTCTCATGCCCGGCTGGATAAAACACAGAAGGTCAGTGCTAGCCACGTGCACATTAAGAAGTTATAGCTGGCTTTGTACCTCATCTCAACGTGGGCTCAAGTATCATCAACTATGTAGTGCTCATCCACATAAGCACTTGAATACCTACCGTTCTATTAGAATAATGACGGTAATCCTATTGGACCAGTAAAGACAAATTTCTACCTAAATGTGCAACAAAATTGCCAACTACCAAGAATTGCTCCAAAATTTACCAGATGGATTTACATCTAGCTTGGCAATTAACTAATGCTTACCAGGTTAAGTTGGGCTAATTTCATCTAGATAGGGGGCTGAAATGCTTACCAGGTTGAGTAGGGTAGTTCCTCCACTGAAGAGTAGCTGCAACAGGGCATACAGGAGGGAGAAAACTATCGCCACATTCTCTGATATCAGCAGCCACATTGACTTCAACACCTGAAAAAGGGGCATACAGCTGTATTAACTATCATCAAGAGTAAAGTGAAGTCCATGCAGTACTAAGGTATGTACACGTCATTGAAGGTCAACGACTTGAGGATTACAACTCCAAAACTGATCCCAAATGTAGGCTAAATTTTTCCAGATTGGTAACAGAATGCAGGAGCTAACACTGAGAAGTTTACCACTTGAAGATGGTTGACTACATACAAGCTAAACTGATGTTTGAAACTATACGAAGAGTTGCAAGAAAGAGAGAGAAGTGTCGTAACTCACAGCTAGGATGGTCTCCAGGTTGTCAGCAACTAGAGTTTGTATCTCACTCCACAGTTTGTCACTGTCCCCACCCTCCATACCTCCTTGCGGAGATGATGTCACCGAGTGGATAGTGGAAGAGTTCTGGGAGAAGGAGAGAGGGAGAGGGGAGGAGATACTACTACCAATACACACACATGCACACACACACACACACACACACACACACACACACAAACCTTAAGAACATAGTTCTGGTACAGCTGGTCCACCACATCCATGACTCTCTTCTCCACAACAGTCGTGTCTCCACTGGAGTGACTCAACAGGGAGTGAACCTACAGAACAGAGCCATGGGACATTTCGGGCTCTACTTCAGATTAGTACAGTACCAGTTTGTCATGAACATCCAAGCCAAGAGAATCTGAAAACTCTAGGATATTTACAATTATGTCGATCAGCTGATTGATTGGTTGTCTGCACACCTTGTTCGTTAGTTGAAATTCTCACAAAACCTGGCCTTACCTTGTGTCAGACAGTCAGAACATACGGCTGGTAGTGTCACTACAAAACTAGTGCATGTGATGAAACATACTTCTTGTAGTCAACAACCTTAGTTTCAATCAACTAATCGACTAAAAAAGTTCTAGCTCCAGCAAAGATAGTGACATGCAACCTGAGCCTGGTAACAAATGCACTAGGAACTTTGTGAGGCATGTGACAGATGGAGAGTTGACCAAAGAGTGGGGTTTGTGTGCTCCACAGTCACCCTGTCTTCTTCCCTCTTGCAGAAACCGAGAAATTTTTAGGATTGATTGCACCAACAAAATATAAATTTTCTGATGTATGGTATATGCTTATGATAGAGAAAATAAGGAAGGGTATGACGCTACGAGGTTACACAACCATGCAGCACTCATCCACAAACCTGCATGGCCAGCCACTCCCTTGCATGGGTGTAGCTGTGGTTAGCAAACTCCCCCAGGGTGTCCTGAAATAGAAAGGTCTCATTTCCTGCTCCACCACCCATCCACCTGCACCCAGGAGAATCATTAGCTCAGGTAGGATGCTTTTCCATATGACTACAAAAGCATCGTTCACACCCTCCCGCTAGTGAACTAAATGTACAGTATTATATGTCAGTGCATGGGCAAACGACTAAAACCAGAGCCTTTCTTCCTCCACATCTTCGGCAAGAGGGCATGATGACATCATTTTTATTGTGGATGCACTCTTGTCTTTGGGCATGGGAGCAAGGCTAGTCACTGCTAAGCATGTGCAATGCTAACGTTGATTGTGTTAGTATCGAGTGTTCTTTGAAAGGAACAACCAGTACCACAGTATCAAATATGTGACGCTCTTAAACATTTCTGGTATTAGGTCGACTATGACTGGCTATATATCAATTGTGAGTACTTGGCAGTTGCACACTGTTTGTGACAAAATTCTTTTGGATTGACACACAGACCTCCAAGGAATACAAAAATGGGAAGTCTGGTAAACTGGGAGGCCTGAAAATGATGCTAGCCTTTCAATTAATCCACACATACCTAAGTACATATGCTACACATATAAGACATGTTTCATTGACGCTCACTCTTTCAATTGTGAGTGGTTGCATTGTCCATACACATACCTGAAGCATCGTATACTGGCACATGGATGTGAGGCCACACATTGTAGGTTTTGTTATTCTTTTCATGGGTAATGATTCGCAACTGTTTGCCAATAGTAATTGAATAGAGAGCCCACTGTCAGTAGTACGAAATGTTGAGCCTTTTTCTATTCAGATACGCAATACATGTAAGAGTTTGCATTTATGCTTTATTGCTTCCACTGCTGGTGTTACTAAGCATTGAGGTTAATTGGTCAATACAAATACACAATATTTTTAAGGTAGACTAAGTCTATACAACTAAGTGTTCCACACACATTGCTTACATACTTTGAGCTGTGGGTGGCTACAATGTCTACACAGACAGTGGTAATAAGTATTCCTTGAGCTTTTACATTTGAGGTACTCTATACACCTACGTAAGTGTGCTACACATACACACATATATAGGCTTACTCTCTCAACTGTGGGTGGTTGGCAACTGTCCGGTTCCAGACAGTTGCAGAGACACTGACATAGTGAGACAACTCGACTTGGATTTCAAAGATGAGCAAAATGAACGCAGCCAGCGCCGCCAATATCAGACCAACAATCATACACATACTCACAAGGCCACCCATAGACTGTTTCACGACATGGAGTAACTTTTTGTCCACAAAAATGTACATCTTCAGCAATGTGGGTAATGGAGAGGGAAAGAATGCCTCCTTTCTTGCGGCAACCCATGCTTGAGTGCTATGTAACACTGCAGGTATCTGGCAAAAAGTGGATTGTTGAACTACAGCCAGTGAGAGGACACGTTTGACCACAATCCACAAGGCAAAGGGAGCAAGGAGAAGCAACAAAAATGGGTACCTCCAAAATGTGACAATCAGACAGACAGTAAACAGCAGTAGAAACACTTGGTTGCCTTGTGCTCGAGCCTTCTGCAAATCTCGTGTAGCAGCAAACCTGAACCTTGTGTCAGTTTCATCAATTCCTGGTTCAGCCTTCCCACCAGCTTCGGTTCTTGTGATCTTCTCCTCTTCCAGCACTGGGGTCGCAGGCTTAGCTACTACTGGTCCAAACGATACCTTGCTCATGTGTGCCTCATCTTCAGCTTGAAGAGTTAAATTTCCTCCACCACTTTCCTTCCAACCACTGCCTTCTTTTACCTCACTACTTTCCTGACTTTCGATACTAGTCTCCAAAACTTCACAGTTTCCTTTCTTCTTCTCTGAAGCAGAATCCTGCTCTTCCTCTATACCACCGGGTGTATTGTCACCAATATTCTCACTGAACGACTCTGCAGTCTCTAACGTGATTCCTTTCTCAAGGATACTTCCTTCTTCCTCCATCTCACTGACTCCATCACTCCCCTTCATCTCCTCCACATGTCTATCTTTTTTTGTATGTCTTGTCCATGTTGACCTTCGAACTGTGACTATGCTCTTGACTCTCCAGTAAAAGTTTAGGGCAGACGCAGAAACAAAGAGTGCAATCACAACAGGAACTCCAGCACTTCCAAAACCGTACGTGATGACAGACAGGGTGGTTAGAAACCACAGTGACACTGAAAGTATCTTAACAACAGTGGGGTACTCAGAGCGTCGGCTGAGAAGGAGTAGGACTGCAAAACCAACGGCTAGACTGCACAACTGCATGTTAAGGGCAAACCATAACCATTACATTGAGCTAGCCTTATTTCAGGTCACTACTCCGCTTTTTGCTACTTGCAGTACGTCACCTAATTCCCAGCACTTCCCATAGACCATCCAGTTTTTCATCATTGGAAAGGCCTGGGAATGAGGCTATGCAGTACATATGTGATCAAACACAGTATTTGCCAATCAACTATCTTGATCCCAGTTGGAAGTGCTTCAAAAAGTGACTTATGAGTAGTCTCATTCCCAGACTATTTTTCGGCACGTGGAGGGAAAAATAATAGTCTGGGTACGAGACTAACATATGTGTGACTATCCCTTGCAAACCCTTGGCTTCCTGCATATAATGTCTACCTAGTGTTAGGACATGGGAGGTTTACAATTATGTATGCTTCCTCCAAGTGACGTCAGTAAATGTATTGTCTTACTTGCAGAATTCCTGTATGCATCAGGATGGCATCAATCCTCTTGAACAGCAATAGTGCAACTTCCATACCACTGTACACATACAGTGGCACATTGAAAACATACATCAGCAAAAAACACGCTGTACCAAGAAAAGTGTACAAAAGAGATTTCCAGTTTGACATAGCCAAATACTCTAAATGTTGGGCAATTCTGTTGAAAAGGAATGCTGGGGAGAGAAGGAGTCCGACTGAGAGTGGAATGTTGCTGGATTCTAAATACTTTACCCACTCTTTGATCATAGATGTACTAGTGTGCTGGAAAGGATGCAGAAACATTCCTATTAGAATGGCCCAGAGCAGAGAGTAGAGAAACGGTTCCAGTACGTAGTACACTGCTAGGATAATGCAGCCAGTGATGAATACAAAAACCAGCACCACAGCGTTGTAGCAAGCCTGCAACCAGGCCTCAGCCTGCCTGTTAGTGCTACTCTCATCTTGATTGATCTCGGGTGGAGTCGCTGGGGGAGAGGCGAGGGGCTGTCGCTGTTTGCTGGCCGCCGGAGAGGCAAGCAAACTCCACACGGACGCTATCACAGAGGTGGATCGAGATCGGGAGGTTTGTCTTGTAGGACCAATTTGATCGTAGTCTCCTGGGCTAAAGCCGTGGAAGCTGACGCTCCTCTGGTACATGGAGGTCATTATAATTTTTACCAGCTTTGAGTGTTGCAGGGAGAAGCTCCTGTCATTACCATGCTAATGACATTCCAGTCGCGTGACTTTTCCAAAGAATACGGACCCGCCATCTTGTTGTTCTTTCTTGTGTCACTTTTGGCGCTCCCTCGTGTTCAAAAGAGTTCCGAACATGTCCGTGGCCCAGTCGCCTGATATCTCGGATATCAACCCGGTCACAGTGGCAGAAACGCTCTCGGTTACGACCGACTCGCCGACGGGCCCTACCATTGTGACTGTCAGCCAACCTCAAACACTCGTGAACGTGCCAGCGGCTGACACTCAAACTGTCGTTCCTAGCGTTGGTGCAAGCATCTCTGTCCCGGATAGTGGCCCAGCTGGCGCCATTTCAGAGAGATCGTCCTCGGCGCTTCTTAATCTAGCCTCGAATTCCCTAAGTCTCACTGAAATTTTGAGCGCGCAGCAACAAGCGCTCGAACAGTTTCAATGCCAGCTACAACTAGCACAACAGACAGAGGCGATCAACCAACGTTTGGACGCCATTGAACGAACTCTAAACAGCCTTATACAACAGAAGGTGCAAGAAGATGCCGCCAAGAGCCAGCAAAGCACGCCCGTGCGTCCCTCCCAGCAGGTACACCTACAGACTACGCCGGAGTTGTCAGGAGACGGGCTAGGTATGGACATTCTGAAGAGGAAGAAGCTGCCCAGGGAGCTGTGTGTAAGTGTACTTAAGTAGAAAAGGGAATGGGAGAGGGATTGCTACACGCCAATGATATTCAGAAGCTTTGAAAGCCTTGTTCCGATGTTTGCAGTATGAAAGTGTGATATGGTTGTTACATACTTCATAACCACACTGACTCTGTTAAGTGGTGAAGCATGTCTCAGCGTACAAGATGTCATGCATGGATTTATGGATTTTTGTGAATTACTGCCGACAGTGTATTTTGTCGGGAAGACTTCTCAGTTAGCCGTAAGATTCTGACCTTCGTGGAAATGGGTAATAGTAATCACTGGCAACAACCCCATACCTTAGCCTCGTTCTCAGGCCTTGCACCATCCAGTTTTTGATTGCTTGCAGTATGCAAAAGCAGAGGGGTGGAGGGGTCCCTGATCACATTTTGCACAACCGTTCTTCGTTTTCAAACAGGAGGGGTACGTTTTTCGCTTTGTGAACGTTCAAAACTCCAGCACTTGGGGCAGAAACTACAAGATAAGGCCTCAAGCCCGTTTTTTCAATCGGGGACCCCTCCCCCCTTCTACCTAGGTAGACAAAACGTCACTCACATGATAAAATGGGCCAGGCTTTCCCCCTCCGTTTGTGCATACTGCAAGCGATCAAAAACTGGACGGTGCAAGGCCTGGGAATGAGGCTAGGCCTACCTTGCTGTCAGCTACAGTTGTTGGTTCTGCTACCCTCTGACCTTTAAGATCACAAAGGTGTTGCTCTTACTTGTAGAACATCCTGACAAATCTTACTGTAGTCAATTTCTTTCTCTGAATTTAGTTTGCAAGACATATATGTGGACAAGAGCGCATAAGAATGGGCGGCTTGAGTAGAGCGTGTAACTCCAATAGAAGCCCGTAATCTGGTCAAAATTATTGAACCACACTAAAAATAGAACATCCGGTCACCTGCTTAGCAGCATGCCCAGTACATGCTACTATTTTTAGTACTGGCAGTAAATTCCGACCGGTTTAAAATTTTACGGAGTTACACACACTCTTACTCTAGCCGCCCGTTTTTATGCACTCTTGCTGTGGACATCGGTTTGTTCATGTGTGTTCTCATCTTTATTCAGAGTAAGGTGCGTTCTACCTATCATTCCATGAACTTGGAATTCAAGATAGATGAAAGGTATGTCTGTTTGGTGTGTGACTGCAGCCTTGTGTTGACATGCCTATGTTTCACACATGCACACATGTACACACACACCATAGCGCTCATACATACACACTTGCATGCATTACACATGCATTACACATGCATTACACTTGCATTACACATGCATTACACATGTACTAGCAGAATGCGTTGCATTGTGGGGCGAGCCTGAGCAAGCAGTGCATGGCATGAAGGAGAGAAGAGCAGCAGCAAGCAGTCGCATGAAGGGGAAAACAGCAACAATTTGGTTGGTTATTACCGATGCCTCAGCAGTTAGCCTCGTTCCCAGGCCCGAAGACAGGATGAGGCTACTCAGCAGTAGTCTTAGATCGTTCTCAGGCCCCGCCCAGCTCTCCGTCGCTTTTCTGTACCGGAATACTGACCAGGGCCTGGGAACGAGGCTACAGTAGTCTCGCGAGACTACCTCAGCAGCTGCACGAGCAGCACACCTTGCTTGCTCTTTTGTCCCGGGCTTACTCAGCCTGTGTTCTTTTTGCTCAGCTGTTTTAACAGCGCGGGGCGCAGTCACATTCGATTCTACGTTTCTTTTTCAGGCTCCTCCGTTGTTTGCGGGGTCCTTTGCGGGTCACTTCGAGAACACGATTGTACCATATCGACGACCCCCGAAGCTTCACTTCGAGAACTCCATATCCACTACTCCTTAGATTTACTTTAGGAACATGGCTGTGAAAAAATACAAGTGTATTTTCAAATTTTTCACAACGCGACTATCGTTATTCAGCGAATACGAATGTATTTACAGTACGATGTACGAATACATACATACATACATACAGACATCGCTTGCGTTCAACACGTTAATGTGGGGCTCGCTCAGGCTTGCCCCAATTACACATGTATTACACATGCATTACACATGCACTACACATGTATTACACATGCATTACACATGCACTACACATGCATTACACATGTATTACACATGCATTACACTTGCATTACACATGTATTACACATGTATTACACAAGCATTACACTTGCATTACACTTGCATTACACATGCATTACACTTGCATTACACATGCATTACACTTGCATTACACTTACATTACACATGCATTACATGTATGAACACTGACCTGCGTACTTACATGTATTACACTTGCATTACACATGCATTACACTTGCATTACACATGCATTACACATGTATGAACACTGACCTGCGTACTTACTCATGCACATGCACTCATACCCCCCAGGTTCCTTAGCCCGACCAACCAGCGTGTTACAGACTCCCTCATTGACACCGTCTACAATGACGCCAATGGAGGGTACACTGTGAAGGACATCAAGCGTGCTGCCCACCGCTACTACGAGTCACGCCGCCGCCTTGGTATTGAAGATCTCCCTGATCGTCAGGAGAAGGCTGCAGAACAGAGGAAGAAGAGGAAATATCGCGCACGACAGCAGAGGGCTTATGACAGGTACTAACGAGTGTGAGGCTGCCATATTTGCTGTAGTTAAGGTGCTTCTGCAATGATGGCATGCACCCCAAAGACCTGGAAACGTTTTGTTCCAAAATAGGTCCCCTCTGGTCCTAGCCTCGTACCCAGGCCGTTCATTAAAAAACGGCCTGGCAACTTACCCAAGTTCAAACTGTTGACTTCCGCTACACTGGAGTTGGCAGTACCAATCAGATTTCAGAACGCTTCACGTGACAGTTGTAGAATTTCAATTGCGTCATAAATGCATCACAATACAGTATCGGTACCGCTAGCACTTGGAACGACGGTTTTGTTCAAACTCCTGCTGACTTGTGTGCAACTACTACAGTACCTGCGGACAACTGGATTCTTTATAAACAAGCACCTGTTCGAAAGTAGCAGTGTGGTACTAGTTAGTACTTACTGTCAGTCGGGCATATCGACATCAGTGAGCGAGAGCGAGTCTACTGCAAGCGGTGCGTCTACAGATGACAAGTAAGACAGTAACCATCCAATATAAGCCTGTAACGAGTCTTGCTGGCAACAAAAACGCGCTTGCACATTACGAACAGTCACGTGGCTACGATCAAATATCACATGTATTATCCAATATTCATGGCTTGTACAGGTGCAGCTGTAATCTTTGACGTCATATCCATATACAGTTTGAACCCGCGTAAGTTGCCAGGCCGTTTCTCCTACGAACGGCCTGGGTACGAGGCTACTCTGGCCCTTGTAATGATTTTTGGAGCCCCCACCTTCTAAATCATGTAGAACAATATTTAATTTCAGGGCTATGCCCACTTTCACCTTGGCTCAGTGCAGCATGGTCTCAACGTCAAACCATCCTAGCCTTGTTTCTTTCCGCCTCCAGTTTTTGATCACTTGCAGTTTGTAAAAACGGAGCACAGAACTTCAGGACTCATACGTACTTCACAGAGGTGTCAGGTGTTCATGCGTCTGTCAAACCATCCTAGCCTTGTTCCCAGGCCTTTCCGCCTCCAGTTTTTGATCGCTTGCAGTATGCAAAAATGGAGCACAGAACTTCAGGGCTCGTACACACTGCACAGAGGTGTCAGGTGTTCATGCGTCTATGCAGCACATATGAGCCCACCCTTAGAAGTTCCGCACTATTGCACATTGAACACAGTAAAGCAATCGAAACACACAACTAACTAATGTACCAGGGACTGGCACTTATTGAAAGTTACATGTAACCATTCTACCGTTTTCCTGATTTCATGATTGAACTGCTCCTGTTTGTAGGAGGCGTCGGTATGTGCGTGACACAGAGTCCCGGTACTGGGAGCATGTGACGGCCAGCTGTATGACAGAGGAGTCGGATGATGAGAACGGAGAGAAGATTGTCACCCACCAGTTGCTGTGGAGATCTGAGTGTGAGTGTGTTGTAGGCTTGCTCCCAGAGGGGGAAGGCCTGGGAGCATTTATCACACAAGTGATGTCAATGTCTGCATAGGTAGACAGGGATGGGAAGGGGGGGGCGGAGGAGAGTGAGGGGGGTGCTGACTGAAGGAACAGTTTTGAGACCTTTTGTTGTCCAAAATGTTCACAAAGCACAAAATTTGCTGCTCATATTTTTGGGTCACCCCTCCTCCCCCCTCTGTCTATGTACCTGTGCGTACATGTCAGTAGACTGTGCAGAAACTGGCTGGTGGGAAAGCCTGGGAATTAGGCTGGGTTTGTTGCCTATGGTCAGCTTGCAGGCTTATGGGTTCCACCACATGTAGCACTACAATACTGTTATAATTAGTAACCACCTGCAGTTACTGATAGTCCATATACCAACAGAACCCAGGGAAAGTCAACCCCAGCCTCCCCGACTCGTGCACAGTTTTCCCCATAAACACAAAGCACTGAGCATGTCGTTGGTTGAACGATGCTTCACACGATGCCTTTTGATTCTGGAATTTTGATTACATTTGCTCATGAATGAAAAATTACATGCACCAGCCCCTCTCCCACTTTACTGTACTATAACGAAAGGCTGGACGGGGAGCTGGGAGCAAGGCTAGCATAAACAATCAGTAAACTGCAAGTGGTAGGCCTATATGTTGAACAAAGTTACTCATTGCTAGCTAAGGGCACATTTTATACAAAGCAGATTACTTTCCATTTAGTGCACACCACAATATTGTGAGATATGAAGGATAAGTGATTTATCTCTCCTTTCAGTTCTCAACCAGTTTGTCTTGAAACTGGACAACCGCTACGAGAAGAACAAGAAACCAGGGACAGGCTCCACTGTGAAGCGAGAGAGAGTCGCAGGTCTCCCTTCCACCTCCCAGCCTCCCCCCTCCCTCCCCACGTGGATGATCGACCCCAACTACAAGCTTCCCACGACTGTTATGATCACGGATCCCACCACTGCAGATCCTGAGGAGCCAGGTTGTAAGTTATTGGATAGCAGGTAACTTACCACACGTATCTAGCTAGCGGAGGGCAATTGTGGTATACACCGAGCGTTGAGCGTGTAGTCGGTTGAACAATACGCGAAACGCAGCCTGTTCGTTCTGAAAAATTTCGCCATTTTCTGATTATGTCATGCTCATGTGAGAAAAGATACTAGGCTCTCCCCGCTTTTCCGTACTGAAAGCGACGGAAAGCTGGGTGGGGCCTGGGAACGAGGCTACGAGCAGTGCAGAGTGGTATTGAACTGGTTGGCTACAGCTACACCAATGCATTGCTGAATAAGTCTGGTACATATGCTGCCACTCACGCATCCAAATTTGGGCATGATATAAGAAAAACACTTGCTCTGGGATTCATTATCCAATGTTGTTTCAGAACAAAGCTTTCAAACACTTTTGGAGAGTGGTGGTCACTTACTGGGTAAAATGTGTACCCTTTTATCTCCACAGAAAGGAAACAGCAACTAATAGTGAGGTGCATTTTTTGTGTGCTTTATTTAGAGTACCACACACAAACAGCACTTAACAGCAACTACCATATAGCGGGAAACTTTCGCGAATTTCGAGGTTTTGTAGCTATTTGCGAAAGTTTTCTCTGTGAAATTTGGGGCGTGGTGTCCTTTGGCGGCGACACCAGCGAGCAATCTGCAAAACTTTTCTGCGCGAAAATCTTTATTTTCCGCCAATTCGCAAAAGTTTTGTCCCTCGAAAGTTTCCCGCTATACGGTATACACTTGTACAAGTATAAGCGGAATGTGCCTAATAATGCATGAGTATGGTACTGTGCTTTACAGGTAGGTTGTCAACAGTTAGGGAGTAAGCAGTTTACCTGGTCAATGGTTTTATTCAAAAGAGATTAGCTATCAGTTTTCTTCTGACAACCTACCTGTACTTGCAGTATGATTGCAACTTAGCAGTGAGAGTGATATACCGTATAGCTCCAAATTTTCGCGGCACAATATTTTCGTGAATTTCGTGATTAACCTCGAGATCACGAAAATTTTATTCACGAAATTGGAGGTCACGAGGTGGCCTATATAGCGAGCGCGCTCGGTGAAAAATGTCGGGGCAACATTGAATCACGAAATTTTATCACGAAAATTTACTTTAATGCTAATTTGGAGAGATTCACGAAAATTTTGAACCACGAAATTTTGGAGCTATATGGTATTCTCTACATGCACATGCACACACATACAGCTGTGGGTGAAGATGTCACTACCTACTCCTCTCTCATTGGGGAAGTGCATGAGGTACACGACGACTCAAGCGACTTTGAACTCCCTGAAACTGTTGTTGACTGATAGAAACTTTTGTTAGTGTATGAGACTGCGTGACACTCTTATCATCTTTTTAAGTTGTGTTTGGCATGGCAACTGTTGATTATGTTATAATGAATCTTGTTATTGTGTATTGTGTAAACTACTCTCGTTCCCGGCCCGGCCCAGTTTTCAGTTGCTTGCAGAGCCTGGGAACAAGGCTACAACTTACCCCTTGTTCCCTGGGCTCCATTTGTTGTTTACCGCTGGTTACAAGAATACAAAGCTTACCATAACAACGAATAGAATTGTAGACCAGTTTGGAAATGAGATTAGTGTTACCGATAGCCTAGTACAACACAATCATCGTGCAATGCAGTAAGGATTCTGAACCCTCACAAACTGTGCTAGAGGAGGAGGTGGGGCAAGCCTGCTAATAGCTAGCACAAAATACATCTAGTGCAGTGCAAACAGTGCACAACTGCTCACTGTTTGGATTTGCAACTTCACGGTGGGGCGAGCCTGTCAGAGAGTAGAATTCAAACTTGACTCAAACAAAAGAGAGTTAAAGAGACCATACTTGTGCCATAACCCTATCAACCCATTCCCAACTGTCCATGACAGTCAGTTTGGACATACATGTACATGTAGATATAAAATGTAGTGGAGTGGGCCTGGGAACGAGACAGAGAACGACATGCATCACGTGCAGCGCATTTGGTCACGTGGCTAACAAAATTAGAGGATGGGAAACGTGGAAAACGGAGGCCTTCTCCCTTCACCGACAACAACAACTGTCACTGACGATAACGAAATGGATGGTGCCTCTGCTGCCTTTCACCTCCTTCATAGTGCAGGCTACTTTGATGACAACTATTACTACCCAAGCGAGGAGGATTTTCTTGACTCGGAGGACTCGGAATACTGGCTGTATCAGCACGGTTTCGACCATGGGATGGAGTCTGAAGACGAGGAAGACGAGGAAGACGAAGATACGGCAGAAACTCTAGAACCTGGGTACGACTACGAGTTTGTGGACGAGCCCTCTGACGAAATGCGGTGTCCTATATGCTTGTTTGTACTCCGTGAACCGAATCTCACCAGTTGCTGTGGGAACCATTTTTGCCGGTCATGCATCAGTGTGATCAAGAAGGAAGGCAGTGCGTGTCCATTGTGCCAGACAGACAAGTTCAATGTTATGCTTGACAAGTTTTTCACCCGTAAGGTCAATGAACTGAAAACCAAGTGTCCGCACACGAAACATGGTTGCAAGTGGGTAGGAGAGCTTGGTGGCGTCCAAAAACACACTGACAACGAGTGTGAGCACGTGGAAGTAACATGCAAGTATTCCTGTGGCGAACACGTTGCCAGGTGCCACCTTGAATCACACGAAGAGGACCACTGCCCCAAACGCCCATTCAAATGTGAACATTGTGGTTCTCAAGGAAGCTATGTGTGGATAAGTGAAGTACACTGGTCCTTCTGTGATCAGTATCCAGTTCCGTGCCCAAACAACTGTGATGTTGGAACAGTGAAACGACAGCATTTGAAACAACACAAGGAGAAAGAGTGCCCCCTTGAATGTGTGGAATGTGAATTCAAATGCGTTGGTTGCAGTGTTACCCTCCCTCGTAAGGACATGCCGGATCATGTGAGTAACAATTTGGGATGGCACGTCGCCATGATCCCCAAGATGTACCATGAAATGACATTGGAGTTTCAGAAAAAGCTTGATGAAAAGAGCGAGCAGATTGAGGAACTGAAATCTCAGGTTGGATCACAAAAGGAGGAGCTCGAAGCTCAGAAAAGGCAGATGAACGTACAGCAGCGAGAAATCAGAGCTTTGAAATCCAGCTTCAACACCACTGTCCCTCCTGTGGAATTTGTAATGACCAATTTCAATGACAACAAACGTGAAAATTGGCAGTGGTTTAGTCACCCCTTTTATTCCCGTGCTAATGGCTACAAAATGTGTCTCAGTGTCTTTGCCAATGGTGTTGGGAAAGGCAGAAGAACACATGTTTCGGTTTTTATTAACATGATGCGTGGAGACAGTGATGATCGACAAGCATGGCCATTCCGTGGTGAGGTAACCATTCAGCTGCTTTCCCAGAAGGACAAGAGCGGAGACTTTGTTGGGGGAACAGTCAGCTTTGATTCAAGGACACCGTTCAGAGCGGCAGGACGAGTGTTTAACTCTGATGTCAACTACTTTGGTCACGGATTTCCACGGTTCATTTCTCACAGAGAAGTGCAGGACAATGGCTACTTGATGGATGACTGCTTGCAGTTTCGTGTCTGCAGTGTAGCAACACCTTAGTAATTTACTATGTACACTGAACTGTACCTTCAACCTTGTTGTGCTAATTAGTATGAATCCCTGTTTTATCGCTAACTTCTACCAGGAGCGCCCGTCAATGCTGGCTTAGTGGTCTACTTAGCTGTAACTGTGCAACCTATTATGTCACAGTTATTTGCACTGAAGAATGATAGGGCTAAAACTAGATACATTCTCATTTATGTACAGGCTGGCCTTCTCACTGCCCTTTTTTTTGTGATTGCTTGCATTGTGCAGCTGTAAGCTATATATCAGCAGGAAGGCACACAGATTGGATCAAGGTTTGTCGTACTCTCGTGCATCATGCTTACACAAGCTATGTCACATATAGCATGAGATGTGTAGCCAATTAAAAGTGAACAAATATTCTGGCATAAAGCTGGAAAAATGGAGCTAGGATCAGCTAGCTAGTTATAGGGCTATGTAGTATACACTATACAGCAGTTAAGATCATCTTTAGGCAAGCTGCCTTGCATATTTGTATTAGCGACCTAGACAATGCCACAACAAAGAAGAGATGGCTGCCTTCTTGTGGGTGTGGGAGCTTGTAGGTAAGCGATTGGTTGTCCCTCTCCTCTGTTCTGCATGTGAGAACATGAACGTTTACTCCTTGACCCATATATATAGCATGCTTGTGAGGCTAGCTGGTAATGTATCTGTCTTAGTCTGGCACAACTGCTGCACGATGCAAACTGAATTTCATACGAAGCAATGATGTTCACATAAATTATACTAGGGTCTTTGGAGAGAAAGTTGTGACTCCTCCCCCTCCCCCTCCCCCCTGAATAACAATAGGCCTGGGCCTAATCCACCATTACAGCATGTGGCCTTATTATAGCTAAATATTGTCACATAATTTTACCCTCTTTCCTTCCCAGCCTATCACAATGACATGTAGATGGCCCCTGACGTTATTTTTGAACAGTACTGATAATTAATCGCGCCCACAAAGCATTGTAATGGCCATTCTCTTGGTTGCCCTGGTACAACTGATCAAGGCCTTCGTATTGGTTCAAACATGTCCTGCACTGCACTGTGATTTAGTGCTCACAGAATAACTGTTTTTGTAGCTTCTTTGATTTCGTGATCATGAATCATGCTAACACAAAGTTTCACATGTAGCTAGGCCTTATTATTTTTTCTTGGCCTATTCTTCTGTTCTTGTATTCTCGAAGTTTTCACTAATATTTTTTCCCTCTACCTATTATTCTTTTCGTCTCACCTGTTATTCTGTATCAATGCATAGGCGTAGGAAAGACTTTTTGATTGGGGGGGGGGGGGGGGGGGGGGGGGGCACTCTTGAAACTACACATAGAGTAGTGAAACAATTTATGAAAACTTGGGGGGGCACATGCCCCCGGTTCCTATGCCTATGATCATGCTTGATCAAAACCCATTCTGAATGAGGTGCACGTGCATGCTAAGCATCTATAACACTATAATATTCTTTTGTCTGAAATGTTAGCCTATTATTCCAGCATAATTCCCGATTCTTTAGGCCACCTATTCTTCTCAAAATTATGCTACCATGATCCATCAAGGCCTATTCACATGCAATGACAATGAGCTTGCATGAGCACCATGCAGGTGAGGTTTGTAGCTACACTTTTTAGTCAATCTGTTTCCAATATTCCCTCAAACCAGCCGTAGACAAGCAGCTAGCTACTTATGAAGAGTTTGCTGTTATGACATAGGCGTAGGAACCAAGGGGGGGGGGGGGGCACCGGGGGCATGTGCGCTTGCAATATCCGAGTAACGTTCGAACTGTCAAATAGAGTACTAGTGTTGTGTTACCTCCATGAATTTGATTATAGGGCGCTACAAATGTCTAAATAACAACTTGTTTTTAAGTCTCTCACAATAGAGATTGGGGTATAAAACTTGGTAAGCAATTATATCCCACCCTGAGGGCAGAGGGGGGAACCTTAGGCAATGACCGTACCACCCCCCAGGGAGATTGTTATCATGAGGAAAACCATGGTACTAGAGAGATATGAGCAACATCCATATTTGCTGGGTTAACTATATTACGGTGTGTGCAGTTGTTACACTCTAAAAATCGTTGCTAGACACCTTGTCCTATAGGGCATTTAGAAATCATCAAGTCACTACTGCCTTGAGCCCTCGGCAATCCTCTCTACCATTATTTATAGTCTGGCTATGAATGTGTTTTTTTTGTAGTTATTTGCTTGCCTAATAAGCGTAGGCCTACTACAGTAGGTGACTCATAACGAGTAGGGTCTGCCTACACATGACCAATCAATGAACTCTAAAACAAAGGTGGGCCTGCAGTCTCACCCACTGCAAGCGAAGTATTGTTTTAGACAATGAATATCAATTGTGTACCATATTTAGACAATCACATGACCACGAGAAACCTCATGAGTTCAATGAATCTACTTATTGCAGTAGGCGACGCATTTGTGCCGGTGCAGAAGAAGAAGTGTGTCCAAGTCAGCTCGTGAAAAATTATGGCTACTTGTAGGTCCTTGCTGGTTGCAGTGTGCCTCTACTCCCTTCTCAGTGTGGCACTGACACAAAATCGTAAGTAGCAATTGCATACACTTATAAAGAGATGCAGATTATTCAGATGCAAGCAAACTGACTACAATATTGTTTTAACCATGCAATTAACCTATACTTCCAAGCTTGATATTATGGCATGTTGGATTTCCTTGTTCCTTGCAGCAGAGGAGTACAATGAAGATATGTCTGGCAGTGGAGGGAATGGGGCCAGCAGTGGGGCCGGCAGTGGTGAGGGATTGTCGACTGAAGCAATTATTGGCATTTCAGTTGGAGCAGGTGTAGGGCTTGTTTTACTTCTCGTGGTGATTGGTGTTGTTGCTTATTGGTAAGTTGTTATTCACTTTATTTTGTTAAGCATATATCCTGCATAACAACTAGAGTATTTGTTGCATCAGTACATTCTTTCCAAGCTTTACATTAGCATTAGTAACTTGCAGTTGTCTCCATGTACTTGACATCATGCTCTGCCCATGATTAGCAAAAAAAAAAGGATATACATGGACACATACAAACACAAAAAAAAAACTTGCATTCATTCCCCATGCTTGATTTTGACTGCAGTGATGTTGGTTGGGTCTGGCTTGCAAGACTATACAGCCTCGGTTAGCTACATCACAGTAGCCTGGCTCTGACTTAGCCTTGTTCCCATGCTCCCAACATGGCTAGGTCTGTCATGGGACTGAGACTAGACAACAAGCTGTCTGTTTGCGGTAGCTATCCGTATAGCTACATGTTCCATTTCATTCTATAAACAATTTTTCTACACAGTTGTTGTTGCAAGAGAAAAAAAGGGTACAAGCCAATTTAAAGTGAAACCCAAGCAAGGCTCAACTGTTTTCGTGTTTTTTTTTGCTGTTTTTGTGTAACTTAACGAACAAGTGTATACATGCACCATTAAATATTGAATATTTTGTTTTGTATACACCCTGCTTGATGCTTCCTTTCTGCCTTGCCTACATCTTTAAACAAGTACTACATTCTAATTCTCATGCCATTTTCAACTAGTTACAAAAATGTTACAACAATAACTACCGTATTTATGGAACGTTCTAATTATTGGAACGCCGAATTTTAATTATTTAATTCACTCTAATTCATGGAACGAATGAATTTTTGAAATAAATAACCATTCTAATTGCTCGAATGGGCAAGTTCTACTCAGTTTTATTTTCTCCTTGTCTCTCGCTAGCTGATCAACTGCTTTTGACACGTGCAAAAACACTCTAATTTATTTGAACACGAATGGAAATGATTTTTTAACACATTCTAATTAATGCAGAACAGTCACCAATACAATTATTTTTGGCCGTTCCATAATTTAGAGCGAATACGGTAGCTACTTATACACTCTCCACAACTAGAACTGCAAGTAGAGTTGGTTGGGTGCCTAAGAAAAAGTGAGAGTCTGCACATGGTTTTCAAGATGGGCAGTAGCATATGTACTGTAGTCTCCACCCCCTAAACAAAAGAAGGCACAATATAATGTTGAAGTTTGGCTAGTGTGTGCTTAGATCTGAGCATGCGACTAGTGTAACTTAGCAACATTCAAAACATTTGCTCAAAAAAGTATAACCTAGCAAATTTTTACCGCAGTCTGTAAAGGAAGTTGCACGTGACAACTTAGCAATCTCCTTACCACATTTAAGAAATAAGCCTAAGAAAATGGACCATTTCGTGGTCGGAGGTGCACAGTTATGTATTGACAGAAGACTAGCGACATATGACAGCATGAGTAGGTAACATGCCAAACACTAGCCTCCTAGCGTAGCTGATGTGGCTTAAAATTAGTCGAAAGTTGTCCCGTGTTGTGGGTGGTTTGACTCATCTAATCTATGACTGTCTTGTGACAGAGAGATGGAGTTCACCGATTGTTCATGAATAACTGCCACATCACAAAGCTAGAATAAACAACCGCTTCCTCTACAGATGTCAACACAAGATTGCTCTACACTACTCTACAGTTCGTGAACCCATGACATGCACCATAGCGTAACATAACACAACACTACTCTACAGTTCATGAACCCATGACACTCATAGTGTACACACGTGGTGGGAACGTGTAGAAATTACTATTGCCTATTCAGATTGGGACTAAACCTAAATTGTCATTTCCTTGTTTCCAGACCTCTACTAAGCTTTTCATCACTTTATCATGTTATGGTGCTTTATGGTTCATGAACAATCAACGAACCACATACAAAGTCACCGCAGGACATGCATGCAGAAAGTGTATATAGGAACAAAGCAGCTATTGTCATCTGTGCAGATTCGTGAAGACCAATAGTAAACATAGCCAAAATATGTTTTATGTTGTAACTTTATCCTCAGGCCCTACCCAGCTCTCAGTCACTTGCAGTATGCTTTCGCTTGTGCATATATAGGGAGAGCCAGTGTGGGAACAAGGTTACCCGTAGTAATACTGGTAACTCATTTAACCATGGTGGCCCCACCCCCAACTGGTTTCCGCTCTACACACAGAAACTGCACACATGCGCACGCACGCACACACACATTCACACACATGCATACACACACACACATGCACGCATGCACACACGCACACACACACACACAACACACACACACACACACACACACACACGCATGCACGCACACACACACACACACACACACACACACACACAAAATAGCAATGTGTCAGCCAGCTATTGTTGCTTTCCCTCTGAAAACACTACAACTTCCTGGCTCTGACCCTAATGCTAAGCTGAAGCTCATCATGTCTGAGAAATATCAACAGTGAAACCATCTACACTGGTAGTTTACCAGTCATCTGTTTACTCTGGCTAGCTCACTGGTCTGGTCCCTTGCCTTAATTAGTCCTTAAAGTGACCTACATAAAGCTACATAATGGCCCAAAATATGTAGGTTCTAAGGACAGGTTTCAGTTTTTTATAAATGAATATTTCTACACAGTTGCTGTTGCAGGAGAAGGACCGGTTACAAGTCAGTGTAGAGCAACCCCCCAAGCTTCGTGCTGTGCTTACAAAACTTTTATGCTATTGAAGTTCTCCACTCATGTTTGTATATGGCCATGAACCCATAGTATATACAAATATTATAACTTTGTGTGTGTACACATGCATACATTGTATATACACCCCCAGGTACCACTTTTCTGCTTGTTGCTGCTTATGTACTGTGAATGCATGCACCCCAGCACTCCAGCCTCATTCCCAGGCCCCATACCACCACCTCCCCCCCCAAGCTTCCCATCACATACAGTACTGCAGGTTATAGGAAGCTGCTTGCAAGCAGGGAGCCTAGGAATAGCTATAGCCTGTATACTGCAAGCAATGAGCCGAAGTCAGGTGTGAACCTTATATGGAATTTGGCTACAGCTTATATTAAGCTTTCACAATACTACAAGCTGGTATGGGAAGTAAGGTGGGGGTCTCAGAATGATACTACGGCCCAGCTGGTGGGGGAAGGCGGGAGTCTCGGAATGAGACTACGGCCCAGCTGGTGGGGGAAGTAAGGCGGGAGTCTCGGAATGGGACTACGGCCCAGCTGGTGGGGGAAGTAAGGCGGGAGTCTCGGAATGGGACTACGGCCCAGCTGGTGGGGGAAGTAAGGTGGGGGTCTCAGAATGATACTACGGCCCAGCTGGTGGGGGAAGGCGGGAGTCTCGGAATGGGACTACGGCCCAGCTGGTGGGGGAAGTAAGGCGGGAGTCTCGGAATGGGACTACGGCCCAGCTGGTGGGGGAAGTAAGGCGGGAGTCTCGGAATGGGACTACGGCCCAGCTGGTGGGGGAAGTAAGGCGGGAGTCTCGGAATGGGACTACGGCCCAGCTGGTGGGGGAAGTAAGGCGGGAGTCTCGGAATGGGACTACGGCCCAGCTGGTGGGGGAAGTAAGGCGGGAGTCTCGGAATGGGACTATGGCCCAGCTGGTGGGGGAAGTAAGGTGGGAATCTCGGAATGGGACTACGGCCCACCTGGTGGGGGAAGTAAGGCGGGAGTCTCGGAATGGGACTATGGCCCAGCTGGTATGGGAAGTAAGGCGGGAGTCTCGGAATGGGACTTCGGCCCAGCTGGTAGGGGAAGTAAGGTGGGATTGTCAGAATGGCCGGCTACGAACCAGCTAGTATGGGAAGTAAGGTGGGAGTCTCCGAATGAGGTTATAATTCAACCAAATGTAGGGCAGTCTTTCCTGCAAATTTCCAGTGTATATAAATATGAACAAGCACAGTACAATCATATATGCACCTGTCTATCTATCTATCTATCTGCTTATATCTACAATGGAGTGAGACACAGTCAAAACATGTGAAGATCAATGTCAGTGAAATCTGTATTTTGAGTTCTGGAGTGATAATTTTGGTACTGCGGCTATCTACCAGGTCCATATGGGTTTGTGTCGTGAGGTTTCATGCTGCTCAGGGTATGGTTCACTACCCTGTGGTGGGCCTCATCTGCCCTTATTGCTAGGACGACATCACGCATCATGGCCCCATCCTGTGTGTGTGTGTGTGTGTGTGTGTGTGTATGTGTGTGTGTGTGTGTGTGTGTGTTGGGGGAGGGGTGCATATGCAGGCTAAAGATTTTGAAGATTTGAGGCTTTATTTATTTACAGCACAAGTTCAGTTGTAGTCATAATCAGATGCGCTAGACAAACTCCATGCAAAGGTACTGTAAACTGACTCACAGGCAAGTGCCAGTACTTGGCTGCAATGGAAGGGGCAGGTAGTTGTGTCCACATTGGAAGGGCGCCAGAGTCTATGTTCTGCAGGGAAGAAGAAGAAGGTTATATACAAGGGAACAAAGATTATGATCACCACATATCAGCTGGCCTTAGCCTCGTTCCCAGGCCCCACCATCGCTAGAGGAGAGCCTGGATATGAGGCTAAGATGGCTTTGTTACAAGCCCTAGCTTCTAATCAGATACCGTATAGCTGGAAAAGTTGACGGGGAATTAAATTTGGCGGTTTGGCGGTCTGGGTTGAAACCGCCAAATTAAAATCCGTGCAATGTTTATGATGACGTAATACGCTACGAGGCACCACCGCCAAATTTAAATCCACCAACATTTTTTACGCTCGATTTGTGGCCAAACCGCCAAATTTAAAGATTTCCGGCTATACGTTATATAACCAGGGAGAGGCAGGATGCATAGAATATCATATTTGAAAGTTGGTAAATGTAACCTTACAAATAGATGTATCATGCTAATCAGAAGCTGAAATGGTCTGATCCGAGTGAGAAGGAAGCAGTTTTAGTGTGCTTTGGCACAGGCATGACCGAAGAGTCGTGTACTATTCTGAGCCTAGCCTCGTTCCCAGGCCCGTTCGAACGGACTCTGATATTTCGAACAGGCCTGAACAGGCCTGGGAATGAGGCTAGTCTTAGCCCTCCTGGTAAAAACTCTTGAATCAAGAGCATTTCCACCCTACATGTACCTTGATTTCTAGTCTAGCACATAGTAATCAAGTCTAGCACATAGTAATCAAGTCTAACACATAGTAATCAAGTCTAACACATAGTAATCAAGTCTAACACATAGTAATCAAGTCTAACACATAGTAATCGAGTCTAACACATAGTAATCGAGTCTAACACATAGTAATCCAGTCTAACACATAGTAATCAAGTCTAACACATAGTAATCAAGTCTAACACATAGTAATCGAGTCTAACACATAGTAATCAAGTCTAACACATAGTAATCGAGTCTAACACATAGTAATCAAGTCTAACACATAGTAATCAAGTCTAACACATAGTAATCGAGTCTAACACATAGTAATCGAGTCTAACACATAGTAATCCAGTCTAACACATAGTAATCAAGTCTAACACATAGTAATCAAGTCTAACACATAGTAATCGAGTCTAACACATAGTAATCGAGTCTTTCCACCCTACATGTACCTTGATTTCTAGCTTAGCCTACCTTAATTTAGCTTTTATAGTAGTCTAACACTTAGTAATCAAGCCTCATTCCCAGGTCTGTTCGAGAAATTCAGTTTTCTGAATGGGCCTGAGAACAAGACTAACAGTAGTTTATAGATGTGGCTATGTGAGGGTGGAGAGGGGGGGATGGGGGAGGAAGGGAGGCAGAGGGAAGAAAATGGACAGGTGAACGGATGGAGGGAGGGAAGGAGGGACGGAGAGGAGGGAGAATTTAGATCAAGGCTGTAAGTCCACAATGCTCCACCTCACCTCTAAGCAGAGGGTGTAGGTTTTGACAGCTTCTTCCTCCAGGTAGCCAACGAACCGGTGACAGAATCGTGGGCTGATCAGGTAAGCCATCATGAACAACGTCACAAAGACTCCTGGAGTGTGGGGAGAGAAGGGTGAGGGGAAGATGGGGGAGGAGAGAGGAGAGGAACATTCAAGGTGGGTAAGACCTGGAAACAAGGTAGCCTCATTCCCAGGTCTTCTCTGGCTCCAGTTTTCGATGTACTGCAAGCGATCAAGAACTGGAGCCAGGGAAGGCCTGGGAACGAGGCTAGGAACAAGGCTGGTAAAATGATAGTAAATGATGAAAATTTATCTGAGGGTGTGTAACTTTAGAAGGCAGTATTCTACTACTCTCTAAATTTTTACATGCATATCACCCACTGCAGCTGATGAGGCATAGTTACGTATTGACCAAAACATTCAAGGTGGGTAAGACCTGGAAACAAGGTAGCCTCATTCCCAGGTCTTCTCTGGCTCCAGTTTTCGATGTACTGCAAGCGATCAAGAACTGGAGCCAGGGAAGGCCTGGGAACGAGGCTAGGAACAAGGCTGGTAAAATGATAGTAAATGATGAAAATTTATCTGAGGGTGTGTAACTTTAGAAGGCAGTATTCTACTACTCTCTAAATTTTTACATGCATATCACCCACTGCAGCT
The DNA here is from genome assembly GCA_949130485.1 of Agelas oroides. Lineage (NCBI taxonomy): Eukaryota > Metazoa > Porifera > Demospongiae > Agelasida > Agelasidae > Agelas > Agelas oroides. The sequence goes on along the minus strand of OX422191.1, from coordinate 126,354 downwards.
GATGAGGCATAGTTACGTATTGACCAAAACATGTCCTGCGCAGCGGGTGACTTTACATAACATCTAGGCCTGCCTTTTATCAGGAAGATGTGGTTCGCCGATTGTTTATGTACCTAGAGGTGAGTAATTGGAGCCGAAATTGGCAATCCATTTAATCTATGTCGAGTTACTGTGGCTAGCTATTAAGTACTTCTTTGAATGGTGACATGATGTATAAAGAAAGATATTAGCTATTTGGGCAAGTTCAAACACTGTACCTCAAAATACATATCTGGGAATTTGACAAGACCAAGCACCTTAAGCTTTACAATATAGCCACAAATTCATAAATAGCCTCGTTCCCAGGCTCTCCCCTCGCCCCATTTTTGTTTTTCGCCGGGGCAAGGGGAGAGCCTGGGAACGAGCCTAACGTATGTACCTTGTGTTCCGATCACAGCTGCTTTGAAGATGGGTCCGGGGTTTTTCAGGACCATTGCTGTCAGCAGGTGCATCCGCTCATTCTCTGCCTCCTCCAGGAGGGTGTGGATCCAGCCATGGTCACGCCGCATGTAGCGCAGTGACTTCAGGTGACGTGTCATGGCTCCTATCATGCCTGGTATGAGAGGTGGAGAGGGTGGGGGGAGAGGGGAGGATCAGGGAGGGTTGTGGGGGGAATGGGTGTGTTTGAGGGGAAGAGTAGAGGGTGCACGTGTGTGTATGTGTGTGTGTGTGTGTGTGTGCATGTGTATGTGTGTGTGTGTGTGTGTGTGTGCGTGTGTGTGTGTGTGTGTGTGTGTGTGTGTGTGCGTGTGTGAGGGAGAGAGAGAAGGGGGGAGGGAAGGAGTGTGCGTGTGGAGGTGTGTCTTGTAGAAGCATAAAGTATGCTTGTGAGGATGGTAACTGCTGATAACAAATTCACCTTCCTAAACTGGAGCTTTACAAACTATTCCATTAACACATCCCTGCCTATGAGCTTTAAAATCGTGCATACATGTAATTATGACTTCGATGTTCCCAGGCTCTTCCACATGTACACAAAACGTTACATTACACCATTGAAAAGTTGGGGAAGAGCCTGGGCGACCATAACATGTCATGAAGTTTAGAAGATGGTTTTGAGGGTCAGCTTCACAAATGAAGCCAGAGGGTCAGAAGCCACAATTTTTACCACATAATTTACCCTACATACCACATTACTCAATAGACTAGTTAACTATCAAATGCCAGGAAGCCTTGAAACCTCAACAGGAAGTGGTTTAGTGGGGAGATGTTTCCCTTCACTGTGATGATGCAACTTCTTTGTAATTGCGTTATGCTTCCACATACATACACAATCTGGCAACAAATTCAGTTAGCAGGGAGTTAATTAATCTGTTTGATGATTCAACTATGCATACAGGTTGCAGCATGCGCTTTCCGTGGCTTGCAGTACGAAAAGCGTGGCTTGCAGTATGAAAAGCGTGGCTTGCAGTACGAAAAGCGTGGTTTGCAGTATGAAAAGCGGGGAGAGCCTGGTATATCTTGGAAAAGCGGGGAGAGCCTGGTATATCTTGGAAAAGCGGGGAGAGCCTGGTATATCTTGGAAAAGCAGGGAGAGCCTGGTATATCTTGGAAAAGCAGGGAGAGCCTGGTATATCTTGGAAAAGCAGGGAGAGCCTGGTATATCTTTTCTCACGTGAGCATGACGCAATCAGGAAAATTTTGAAAATGAACAAGCTGCGTTTCATGTATTGTTCAACTGACTACACACTCAATGCTTGGTGTATACGACAATCGCCCTCCGCTAGCTAGATACGTGTGGTAATTTACCCGGTACCTTAGCTCTTTTTGCTATTCTGGGCCCATTGCGCCCATGCATAATTAAACCCTTTCTACTATCCTTTCTATCCTGACGTCACTCACGTGACAAAAGATACCAGGCCCTCTCCTGCTTTTCAATACTGCAAGCAACGGAAGCTGGGTGGGGCCTGGAAACGAGGCTAGATACACCCAGATAGCTTTGTACCCAAGCTCTTCCTACTTTTCTGGGGAGAAGCCTGGGTACAAGGCTGCACACAGACACATGCACAACACATACACACATGCAACTGCTAATGCGTATAGACTGCAATATTTGTTTCTTGAAGAAGGTGACACTAAGGAAAACTCTAGTGCTGTTTATAACACAAGTACACTAATTACTTGAACAACAGGGTCAACAGCCCATTTCCAAAGAAATTTTTAAGTTTTGTACGATCCATAGACATAGACATAGAACATAATATTTCGGTCCAATTATTATGGTAGGTAGTTCCTTGTGTCATACCTGGTACTCCAGCGATGGTCTCGAGGTAGATTATTCTTGTCAGCCATTTCTTCTCATCCAGAGTACCAGTCCACTTGCCCCACTTGTACCCGGAAAATAGGTCAAAACACAGACGTAGGGTTTGTACTGCATAGTAGGCAGCCTGTATGTGTGTGTGAATGTGTGTGTATGTGTGTGTATGTGAGTGAATGTGTGTGTGTGTGTGTGTGTGTGAGTGAATGTGTGTGAGTGAATGTGTGTATGTGAGTGTGTGTGACTGTCCACTCAATTCAACAATAACAGCTACAAACTTTGCCCTTGCTAATTAACGTTACTTCCTGTTCAAATTTCAAAACTATTTCCAGTTGCCTTAGCCTGAGGCAATGAAGCTGAGTTATGTCATCATCTTAAACTACACTGGTGATGAAATACTGCAAATTGGCTGTTTACACTTGAGGTACCACAACAGATAAAAGAAGTTGGAAGAACTTCAAAGAATATCATCTCATGTATATGGGTTACATCATACACACTCATGATGAAATCCTGCAACCAGATATTACTGGCTTTAGTTAATTGATTAAAATTAACCCAAATAAAGGTGTCTCACAGCCTCTTATGCATGTAGTCTCTAGCCTCGTTCCCAGGCCTTCCCACCGTCCAGCTTGCAGTATGCAAAAACGGAGGGGGAAGGCCTGGTCCATTTTATCATGTGAATGACATTTTGTCTACCAAGGTAGACAGAGGGGGGAAGGGGGGAAGGGGGGAAGGGGGGAAGGGGGGAAGGGGTCCCCCATTGAAAGAACGAGCTTGAGGCCTTATCTTGTAGTTTCTGCACCAAGCGCTGGAGTTTCGAATGTCCGCGAAGCAAAAAATGTTCCACTGCCGATTCAAAACGAAGAACACATGCGCAAAATGCATTCTTTAGACGAGGGACCCCTCTGTCAACCTAGGTGGACAAAACATCATTCACGTGATAAAATGGACCAGGCCTTCCCTCTCCGTGTTTGCATACTGCAAACTGGATGGTGGGAAGGCCTGGGAACGAGGCTGTATACATACATTTACTAAAAGTAGTGTAGTCTGACAACTATGTATGAATCTTAGTGGTAGAGATGGAGACAGTAGCAGAATGTCGGTTGTGTTACATACTCGTAGTGGTATACAAATCAAGTACCACAGAATAGTAGCATTCTAAAAGCCAACTACATGTGTGGGCGGTTCGAGTAAAATTCAAACTTTATGTCACATGACTCAAGTTCTATTAAAATTGAGGTTTATGGTAATGGAAAGGCTCACAGGTAGTTGCTTTTCTTCATCTACAAATGTGCAGGTATATTACTAACTAGTATATATATTACCCAGTAGGTGTTAGCCACACCCACCTTAATTGCACCGTGATTCTATGAATATCATTAATATTTTACTTGAACCACTCACATGTATAAACTGTATGCAAGGTCTATTGTACGCTTGAATGGACATGGTATATATATCAATTTATCATACCAACTTTCAGCTAGATGTCTTTTTACATGCCTCTATTAGTGCTCATCAATGTCCCTCTTTCCTCCCTCTTTCCTCCCTCTTTCCTCCCTCTCCTCCCTCCCTCCCTCCCTCCCTCCCTCCCTCCCTCCCTCCCTCCCTCCCTCCCTCCCTCCCTCTCTCCCTCTCTCCCTCCATCCTCCTCCTTCCCTTCCTCTCCGTCCTTACCTTGTCCACCATGTTCTCTGGCACATTGTGAGTAATAGTCACATTCTCCAACTCCTCCTTAGTCCAGACAGGATGTGGGAGGTTGTAGGAAGACCCCTCGTCTCCCTCTTTCTCCTCCTTCTCAGGGAGGGTATCCAGCTTGCCAGTCAGAGGATGTCTATAAGAATAACAATTAAATTTGTTAACTACAGTTTAAGTTGTTTTGAATGAAGCTACCATAACCTGTCACTGCACATTAGCATTGTGTCAGCTGAGCACCCACCCGCTGTTAAGACCAACTCCCTAATCTGGAGTCATGATTTTCTGGCCACCACTGGACAAGTTGTTATTGATCTAGTAGAAGAAGGTCTGGGAAATAGTTCAACGAATCAGGGCCTAAAATTGTGTGGAGCAACTAAATTTGAGCACTAGAAAGTACGCTACATTTGTCCTCTACCATAGATTCTGACATCACCACCTTATTTATACTCATTTTTAGTGAGGTATATACTAAAATACGTACTAATTTACCTGACAGAGGACTTCTTGAAGTGTGGGGCTCCTTCGTCTTCCCCACCTAGCAGTGAGGAGAGGGAGAGGGGGCGAACAGTTTGCTGGAGGAAGGACAGAATTATAAGATCACAATTGTTCACTCTATGGGTGTTGAGGATGTGAGCAGAGGACTGAAAGCAAAATACGATGTTGGAAGTGCTCTACCAGAGGAGGTCGAACATTCCAAGGACTAAAAACCATCAATACAACAATCGGAAATGCTGTGCGGCAAAGATCATGATAGGTTTAGGGGGGTTTTTGTGGTGGTGAAAGTGTCTCGCAAGTCAGAAGTAACATTGCATGCCTTTGTGACCTCCAAATGGCATTTATATGGCTGTTGAGAGCTAGATGAACGGCAGTGATTGATCTCGACCTAGTAGACGGCTTCAGTATGGTTGAAAATACCCCCCAACCCAAGTGAACCCAGCACACTAGAAGCTTCTGATGCCCAGAAATCGTTCTTGAAGCAACCACAAATGTGCAATGTATATTATAGCATGTGGTAGCCGTGGCATTTCACAGCATCTAATGTGTGCTCCCTGCCTCAGGATGAAAAATGTTTCTTTTGTAATTTTGTGCAGGACTCGTTAGACCAAAACAAATAATTAACTAGCTTTTCTATGCGAAGGGTGTGGCTTGCAAGACGAGATGACAATCATTTCTTCACACAAACCTAGTACCTGTAGCCCGAGGGGTGATGACGTCACTGGCCTGATTCTCAACCATTTCCCAAGCCCCCGGCCCCGTTGTAGTCGTAAGGTTGGAGTCGCAGTATTAGCAGCCGTGGAAAGTGTCCTGCCGCCGGTTAGTCTCCTGGTCCTGCATAATGAACGACATGTTTTCTCTGCAAACGGTGCACTGTCACCGAAGCAAGCAAGCGACGTTCGTGGTCGCCAAAACAGTTGTAGCTTTACTCTGCAGTTCATGATTGCAACATACAAATTGCTATTTATTATTCCCACAAACTTTGTATTTATACTAATCGTGTGTACGTGATTTCCTGGTTTCATTTTACACTTCCGGTTCACGGTTATTATTAAACACATTAATTTTTTTACTTCCGGTTTGCGCATGCACGTACATGTGCGTGAACAAATTACTTGCAGGTCAAAAGTTCGACATTCTTCGCAGTCCACGGTGTGTACAGGGCACCGAACCATGTTTTTATGACGTATGAGTCATTGTGATTGTGAATGTGCGAGTGAATGGTGTAAAAAATAACAAAAGGTGAGGTTAAATAAGTGTGATAATTTATACAGTTTTACAAGTGTTATTTTCAGAACTAAGAATATATAAATTATACCAAGGTGCTGATAATAAAGAACAGCTCATTTCGCAAGTTTTGCAGTTTACTACGTACATCCTGAAATTCAGTTTCAACTTACATACCCTTTCCCCTAGTGGCACATTAGGAGTCTGATATCTACCAGTCTCCACTGCTGCAGCGGAAGGCACCCAGCACGCAGCGAAGCCACCGCCCATCTCTGGCCAGGGCCGAGTGGGGCCAACACAAAACTGGCAGTATCAGCACAGCTTTTAATTAGTTTGCAGTTACACAGTTTACCTCCACTATCTGAGTTTTTAACTGGTCTATGTAGATCCTTTGTTTGGAGCGTTTCATATATATGTTTGGTGAAATTGGTCAAAATTTATCACAGTCATGTACAATATCATTTGGGTAAACAAACTGCTGTACCTTACTGAGAAGCATTAAATTAGATTATGTACAACTACAGTAAAACTGTGTGTACCATTAAACATGTACTTATGCCATGCATGTATAGGATTTTGACCTGGGCTTTGTTTGGAACATTTCAGTGATGGCCATGTTGGCTGGCTACCAGCAGTGCACCAAGACCTACCTATCAAAATTGAATGTTTTACCCCACTACATACCCCCCACCTGGATTATAGTGGGGGAAGGTGGAGATTTAACTAATTAAAATATCAATTGCCCCTGTAATGGAGCAGATCTCTATAATCAGGCATCCCAGCCTCTTCAGTCAAAACCCATATAATCATCACCTGTCTGGGTGAGGGGTAGTGGGGCATAACATTGTAATTTGATAGGTGCATTATGCTTAGGACTCTTGCCTTGAATTGGAATAAAGAGAATTTAGATGTTTTGAGGCAAAAATAGAGGATAGTGATAAGGCCGGCAGCCACCAGCCACCGAGAATCGAACCCAGGACAACCTGACTTGTGCAGCCAGTGCTGCCACTGAGGTGCAACAACCAGACAACCACCAGCCCTCACAATCCTCTATATGTACTGCACTGGTGGAACTGAAATGCCTCAGTCGCACACCCGACAGCCATACCCAAATTTAAGATGCAAAATAAAGTAGGATTTATGTGAATATAAGCCAAAGGCCAGCAATGGACATCCAATGTACATCCAATCTGCTTGCATATTTGTTGGTGCCATGTGCACTTAACTGTTGAATGAGACCGTTGCCGCTTCCTGTTCCTCATCCCTTATCATGAATATTGGTACATTATATAAGGGATATGAATCTCATAAAGTACCATGCATGAATTCTATTATGATGTTAAGTAAGCTACTCCCTACGCTTTGTATATATAGCTAAGTAGCACTACACTCTGTGAGCATCATTCTAGATTTTGTGGTATGGTTTAAACTTGTAATATTGCTAAAGGAACACATGTATATAAAGAAGCACCAAGCAATGCATATGAGAGTGGCTCACTTTAACATATAAGCAAGTAGAGACAATAAAGGTTATTACTGGTATATATGAATAGCTGTAGTTTAAATGTTCCCCAGTGTTTTTTTTTTTTAGTTTGGATCCTCTGATTTGTGACTCCTATCATCTTCACTTTGATCCCAGTTTGGAATCATGCAGATCTCTCAGTAATTTCATGTGTGTGTGTGTGTGTGTGTGTGTGAGGATGGGAAGCCCAACTGCACACTTATAGTTCTTCATTTCTGCAGCAGTTTTCAGGGACATGTTTGGATCAGTTGCTGGTTTAGAGAGGCAGTGTTTGGGTATCATCTGAACAAAATAAAAATAGATTGCATGATGGTGGGCAATCACTGTCCCTATGGCAAACTTCCTCTGACCTCGGTCTCGGGTAGTATATTTGCCATATACACCTCCTTACTATATGGTTTATATATAACATATCCGAGAAATTCCACCGTTAAACTCACTAGTGTGGGGCTCGCTCACGCTCGCCCCAATAACATCTGCTAGACCCTCTCTCACATTTGTGGAGGGCTACTGCTAGACTGGAGATGTGAATGTAAGTCTTGGTGACCCAGACACCCAGTGTGCCTTCAACCATTCTGGTAGGATCTGTGGTGGCTGCCATTCAGGGTTCAGTCTTGCCCTAGGAAGCACTGAGTGTCTTGACTGTTCCAACAACTACCACCTTGCACTCCTTACTCTATTTGCATTTCTTGGTCTTGCTCTGGTTTTCATTATAAAGGTTCTGAACCTCGCTGTTGCAGAGGGGACTATAAATGGGCTCATATTCTATGCCAACATTGTACAGGCTAACCAAGCTGTCTTCTTCCCCACTGGATCTGCAGGAGAAATACACATACTAAAGGCAGTGCCTAAAATATGGGGGTATCACTGCCCAAATGGGCAGTGATAAACTGTAATTGGGCAGTGATAAACACAGATTTGACATTGACTAAGTGCAGTGCTGCACTGCAGCACTACAAATTGCAGTGATACAAAAATTTTCTTGTTGCAATTTGCAGTGCTGCAGTAAAAGTCAAATGACTCAAGCTCTATTAAAATTGAGGTTTACAGCAATGGAAAGACTTACAGGCCATTAAAGATGGTTTTCAGGTATAATACAAACTACTAGCTATATACATTTACCCAGTGGGCAGTAGTGTAGCCAAGGGGGTGGCTAAGTATGGCTGAAGCCACGCCAACAAGTCTGCAGACCTTGCGTTCAGTCATAGTTCAACTAAAGCACCACATAGGAGGTGCTGATTGTGCATGACGTATAGTAGTGCACGCATGCATTGTTCTAAGCAATCTAATGCTTGACACCTGCTTTGGCGTTGGAGTCCCATTCATCTTGCAAAGAGGTGCAGTTTGTTAAGCTATAAAACACGGAAAAAGCTTCACACCAGACTTAGTAGAGGCAGTCTAGGAAGCCACCAGAAGTGATCTCAGAGCATATAGATATCAAAGTTTTCCTGGGGGCACATGCTCCCAGACCCCCCCCCTATATACAATCACTTGCTTTGCACCCTTTCTTAATGGCCTAGATGGCTACTGGAAGACATGGCTGCAGTTCATGTTTCCACTTTATCTATGGGCTATCACTATCCTCATAATTTATCTTTCTCACAAATTTCAACCAGTGGCAAAAGTTTTTGGGAAGAATTTAGTCCCTGTTCTAGTAACCTTAATATTTCTGTCCTATACCAAACTGCTTCGTGCGATCATTATTGCTCTTTTCCTTAGCTTTCTAGTGGTTTCTGATAAGTCTACTGTAGCATTGATGACCTCAGTGGGAAACACATTCCCCTCTTTGTGGTTGCTGTTGCTGTCCTCTTGTTCCTCTGGCTATACCCTATAGCTACAGCACTGCTACTGTTGAGCAGTGCCTTCAGAAGATGGTAACTACAGGGTCAGAATGTGGATGGGGAAGTTGAAGCCATTCCTTGATGCCTACTTTTGCCCCTTCAGAGGTGAGCACCGCTATTGGGTTGGAGTCTTACTTGTGGCTTGAGCTGTTCTCTTGCTTGTCTTTGGCCTCAACTCCACCAATGAGCCCAGTGTGAATCTTCTTGCTGTAACTACAGTGGCTGTTCTACTCTTGATTCATAGGATACTCATATGATGGTCCACCCAAATGGTACAGGCAAGTGCATTAGGTTTTGGGGTGGATCTTACTACCAAAAGTGTTTTCTCTCTCTCTCTTGGAGAGTTCATTCTTCCTCAACCTTGCAATGCTTGCAGTGGGAAGTTTGTATGTCTTATCAGCCAAAGGTGACCAAGCAGCCACAATGTACACATCCATTGCCATCACCTTTGCCAGTTGATTGGAATAATAACTTTCCATGGCTACAAGAAGTTTGGGACTAAACAGGGGATCGTGCAGGTTATGAAACCATTCCAGACCAACATGAAAGCATTGAAACAGATCGGTGGCCTCCATACCGACCCATGAATCAATGCCGTGAACCACTGTTGGAGGATAACTAGTGACGTTGTTGACTTTAGTGTAGTATGTAGGTTTGATTAGTAGTTTGCCTCCACCTCTTACCTCTAGCTTCACCTTGCATCAGCTAGTTCTGTTTTGTTTTTTCTGCATGCATGTTAAATATGTAATGTGTGAATTGTTGCATTGAATTTTAGCTATTTTTTCAGTTGTGTACTCCTTTCTATAAAGAAAATAGCTTGCTGCAGTCTTTTTTAGGAACAGGTCTCACAAAAGGGAGTGAATGCTAGAACAACAGTAATTATAGACAGTTTGGATTACATGTAAGAAACTGGAACTCAAGCTACCAGATATTTCTCAGTTACCTTCACTACAGAACTGGAAACTTTTTTTTTTTCAATCCCATTTCCCAACCAATTTCATCCAACTTCTCTTTTTTTTTAAAGTGTAGTAGTACAGCTCAGTACAGAGACCTAATTATTGGTAAGGTAACTACTAGTGTAGTTATTCCTGGCAGCTGGGTAGGGTGAAATAAACTACAGATGCAGACATGCATCTCATGCATGATGACAGGGCTCCATAACTTCATCATCAAAATAATATAGCACTTCCTTACCTTTTTGGAATCCTGATCATGCGATGGCAGTGCTTCAGTCATAAAAAATATTGGTATACATTCTGTCATGTACCAGCCTCTATAGTTGACCCTCTGTAGATTGATCTTTGTGTACTACTTTTAATATGCATATGGACACACCTTTCAATCCCTCTCAGAACTCCTCTGGGCCCATTTTGCTTCATCTGGTCTCCATATTTTTCTAACCTTAGGATAGAAATGGCAACTGCACGCTGAGTATATCCATATTTCTCATACTGGCAAAATTGGTTCATTCCAATTAACAAAGATGCATACATTTTACATTAAGGCATCAGGTAAACTGAAGGTAGCTAAGGTAAAATGAATTGTAACATATGGGTAACTATCAACTGGGTAACTATCAACTGGGTAACTATCAACTGGGTAAACAAAAAGTGAATGCAGGTGAACATATAACGAAAAAACAACAGTAAGCTAGGGTACAAAAAACTATAAATGTGTCTAATTAAATACAAAGCAACTTCAGTATGGCCCTCAGCAGTAGCCATATCAAGAGCAGTCATATTTTGCTTTCCTGTTAAGTCTGGAGAACACATACTGACCTGGGACAATTGGGTCACATTTTAGATCCGAAATGAAGAATTGAACTATGCCTAAATGCCCCATTGATATAGCAGAATGTAGAGGAGTGACATTCCATACATTCTTGAGGTCACTCATGAGTTCTCTGAATGGAGCATATTTTGTAAGCTCTGAAGCAAGAAACTCAACAACTGCTTGATAGCCACCTGCACAAGTTTCATGCAGTGGAGTGTTTCCATACTCATCTTCGCATAGTGGATCAATCTACTGTTCAGAAACCAGATACTTGAGCACATCAAGGTGACCTCTTTCACTCGCTAAATGGAGAGGTGTCAAGCCAAGGACAAGCTGGGTTGCAGTTCTTCACACTGATGAAATATCAAAGTCCCTCTAAGTTTCCTGCATTTGCTGCTACATGTAGGGCAGTAATACCATTACGATTTTCAAGCATTGGGTTCTCCTCAACAAGAAACTTTCCAGTTTGCATCTGCCCTTTCTTTGCAGCAAGGTGGAGTTCTAAATTCTTCCAATTTGATGCAGCTTCTGCAAGGCTCTGAACTCTCAGTTCATCCAGGTCGTCTATCTCTCTGTCCAGAGGCTTACCTCAGATAACGACATTGTAGTACTCTTTCCATCAGTGAATACACTGACCTCAATGGCAGAGTCGCTGTCAATATCAAGTCGAGGTTTCTTTCTTACTGGTTCAGAGACTTCAACTGTGATACAAAACAATGACTACACTATTGAGCCACTAGCATTGATAGGTTTTGAGACTACTACGGTAGCAGATATAAATGGCAAACACACACCTGGTTCATCGGTATCTTTGTCAATATCAAGCTGCAATTTCTTTTGCGTTGGTTCTAAACCCTCAACCCTATCACCTGTAAGATCATGTAAGATGAGTCATTCTTGACAGAAGTAGCCCCGCCCCACATGCATAAACCTACCATTGGCATCAGTGTCAAAGTTACAATTATCAGCAGAATCCTCATGTGGAAACTGGTAGTCTGCACACGTAAGCTTGGTCACACCCTCAACATTCAGGACCATCTGTTGCTTTCTGGACAGTGGAAATATCTCCTGTTGTACAAATGAGGGCACCTGAAATGTGAGCTGAACGCAGCCTTTCTCTACTCTGCACAGACGCAAAACACCTCGGGATGAAAGATGCAAAGTTTCACTGAGGGTGTTACAAAACCCCTTAATCTCTAAAGCTGTATAGTTTTCATACTTTGAGTCCAGTTTCACAAAGATATCAGCATGATCTGTTTCACTCATAGGTCCGAAATATGGCAGACACTCATAGATCCTTCGCCTTGAATATTGCTCAAAATTACTTTTGTATCTCTGCAGATTGGCTTTATCTTCATCTGTACCAAGCACCTTAATTATATGCTCAATGATGTCGTAGTTAAAAAATGAAAAATAATCTTTGAGGACCAAGAATATTTTTGGAATAGAGTCTGCAATTTTTAGTTCTCTGAAGTAACACTGAAACAATGGCACTTGTGGCTGTTTGAATACCGGATTAAATGCTCCCAGAGTCATGACATGTGACACTAACTCGTCTAGTGATACATTTCGTCTAATGAAGGATTTGATGGTTGCTGACACAAGCTCCTGGAATTGCATCATTATCTTTCGAGACTCAAACTGTAGCCTTCCCCTAAGTACCTGCTGCTGCTCATGGGTGAGTCTACTGAGGTCAAGGTAGGGGAAGGAGCTTGCTGAGGGAATGGGCATTGGACATCCCCTTTCTATGAAGGAAAAGAAAGTGCACTTGCCACATCCACATCCAAAAGGCGGCTTCTGGGATACCTCACTCGGAGGGCAGCCACAAGTGCTGCTCTGCTTTGTTGAACTGGCAGTATGGCTTTCTGAGATGGGTGAACGACCTGGTGCCCCTTCTGGTGTAGTCACGTCTTGATTCAGAACTTCTGCAAAGAGAGGAGTACAAACTTATTGCATATACTATCATTCAGGCCAGCTGGTAAAATATAATTATACCTTGTTGACACTTGGCTTCAACTGAAGCTTCTAACTCATCACCACTGCTTTGCTCCTCTGGAGGTGAATGACCTGGTGCCTCTTCCGGTGTTGTCACATTGTCTTGGTTCAGGATTTCTGCAAAGAGAGGAGCAAATGTATTGCCATTCAGAGCAGGTAATTCAAATTTACCTTGTTGACACTTCTCCTCAACTGAAGTTTTTAACTCATCACTGCTTTTCTCCTCTGGACCACAATGCTTCTCTTCTATTTCATTAGCCAACCGGATCTCATCAACAATGGGTGCTTTCAGTGCATCCACAAGATATCTCCAGGAACAAGATGTCTCTTTGCTCATCCAATAGTCCAGTGTATCACACAGCTTGTCCATCGAGTCACTTGACTTTTTCTCAATATTTCTGAGCTGAAATGATGGAACATCTAATTGCACTCCAATCTTATACCACTTAGGGCACACCGAATGGAGTGCATTGACTGCAGCTTTCAATGTCAGTGCTGAACCTATGAAAATACCAAAATGGACTGTGAAATCTTACTGCCTTCATATGAGCATCTAGGTGGTATCGGTACCTTCTTTCTTGTGAGGTCCTGGATTTGTTTCCACATCCCCTGCCATTACCAGCAGTAGAGGCATCACCACCACCATAACTCTAAGCAGTTTTGTCCCTCCACTATTCACAGTTCCCTTCACATTAAAGGTAGACCCCCACCAGTGGCAGCATAGTTTTCCACTGCTATCCCTCCCTTTCAGCCTAAACCAGCCATGGACTATGTACTGCAGTATCAGTGACACAGCAAAAACTGTCATGCAACCCTTGAGCACCACAGATGTGTCATTCATGACCTCTCCCACCTCCCATGTGACCACCTTAGGTTGGTACAATTGACCAGCATTTCTTCTCCACCTGGTCTGGAAGTGACGACATGCATTGTAGTAGTTGAGCCCAATTCGGGTTCGCCATGTGATAAGATCAATTCCCATGATCCCCTCTCCTACTGCAATGGTTTAGGTGATAATGGCTTAAAGTGCTGCGACTCTGGTGGTTACTGTGTAAAAGATAAGAAAAGGTTATTTTTTAAACAACCACTTAGACTGCTTGTTATATCGACCCTAGTAGCCACTATGATTTTCAATGACTGAGGGTCGAGTTTTGCTATATATCTACATATGAACAGCAGGACTGGAGAAGCTGGATTGTCTGCCCAGATGTGTTTCACTTCCCACTTATGTACAAATCATAGAGTTAAGTCCAAATCAAATCTATATAAATTTGGTTTTGGACTCAACTCAATGATCTATACACATAGCACAGTAGTTAACACGGGAACATCAGGTTTATGGGCAATCTCATGGGGCTGCCACAAAGTAAACGGCATGAAGTGATCCCCTGCAGGGATATTAATGAAATTATTAATTAGGCAGTAGCTAGCTGAAGTAAAGTATCCACCACCTTTGTGATTAACCTCACCAGGGCTTCCATCACAACCATGTTTCCAACTAGCCTCGTTCCCAGGCTCTCTCCTCAAAAAACGGGGAGGGAGGAGAGAGCCTGGTAACATTCGCGGGAAAAGCTGTCGACTTCCGGCGCGTCATCATCAGCGCTCCCACTTTCGTAATAATTGTCATGTTATTTAATAAGTTGCCATGCAATATCAGTACTATACCTGGTAGCAGCGCAAGCTATTTACACTTTCGCTCTTCGTCCTTGAGGCATCCACAGCTCTGTTGAGTTCCGTGACACACTTTGTACATGTATTGAAACTCAGAGCTGCGAAGTATGGTGAGCGACTCGGTCCCGCAAACCAACTACAGTGAACTTCGATCTTGGACTCTCTGGACTTGCGCCCCTTCCGCACATCCGAAAACTGTTTTTTCACCAACTTTCAAGCTGTAGGTTGCGCTTATAAGTTCATTTTCAAGTTGACAATTAGTCCTGAGTAAACAAAATGTCACGTGTACACGTGTTTCGTTCTGCAATCTGATTGGTACCGACAGGCGCCAGAAGTCGGCAACTTTACCCGCGGATGTTACCAGGCTCTCTCCTCCCCCCGTTTTTGAGGAATGAGGCTAGGTTCCAAAAAGGAAGAGAACAATGACTGAAGTTGATTTAACCAAGACGGACACAATTTGATTTTATCTTGCCTAGGCCCACCTAGCTACTGCTGTTGTCATGTTCAAAGTTCCAATACCACACATACACAACACAGTTACAGCCACTTCAAAGCACAATACCTGTAACCTTATAGTACATGAATATGTTCTTTTAGTACATTCAAGTTGGCAATTACTGTGTACAGTAGTAGGGAAGTCACTTATCCAAACATGCTGGGACCAAGGGGTGTTCAGATAGCTAACTGAAATGTTTGGATAAATGGAAAAATACTATTTGCATACAAAGCGGAATAATATTCCATTTAATGCACAGCAAAATGTATATGGATATCATTATTTGGGGGATTTGAGATTTGGATAGCTGAAGCTGGGATAAGTGACTTCCTATACTGTACTTGTGGCGTACGAATGATGTATTGGTACAACCTAGGACCACGGAAGAAGATTAACAACCAGTAGCAAATAAGGTAGTAGGCAGGCCAAAGCGTGGCCAAGATAGTCCAAGCTGCAACTGAGACAACCCATATGCATCTTGGATTGAATCAACCTCTGATATTTTTTAGAATTGTGTGTGAATTAAGTTGCAGGTGGAATGCCACCTCCATTCACCATTCATGCCTCAAAACTCTGTGCAACCAGAAAGTTTCAACGATTGGGAAATACAGGAGTAAAGTCTGTCTGAACATTCAGTGTTTGCCGCACAACTATAGGATACATCCCAGAGCATCTTTGTGGACAGGGCTGTAGCAATCTATATTCAAAACAGTGGTGGGCCATATGATGACTGCCATGTGTAAGCATGCATGCAGCATTTAGGTACGTCTGGGGGCACGTTCCCAGAGGACATTTTTTTAGCATTTGTAAATTACTTTGAGGCCATTTTTGGGTCAAAATGCCATTCTTTCAGTCTTACCTGAAGTTGTTTCTGCACACTGTGAGATAGTGATTGTCTGTGAGGAACAAGGCTAAGATACAGTTAGCTGCGTATGTGTGTCTCAACCTGACCAAGACATGCTAGCCGTAGCCGTACATGACATCTTTGGCTTTGTCATAATGAAGGAGTGGCCACTGAGTAAACTGAAAGTATGCAATATCCTGACTATCTATTTAGAAAGATCTTATTGTGTGAAGCTGGGTGGCTTTTCGGGGATGACATTAAACACTAGATCCAGGTACCCAGCTTACTAGTTATTATAATTATGTAAAGTGTGCATGTGCAAGTTTGGTTCGTGGTTGGGCCAAAACTTGACCTAGCTGACTACTTCCAGGCAACAGTGGGGGACTCTGCAAAGTGTGAGTGTTATAAGAAATGGTTTCACCAGCAGTGCGAAAAGATTGCTGTCAGTAGAGTATGTGTTGTCCCATCCTGTAATTGTATGGTTATGTATTTCATGTTATTGATTGTGTAGCAGTTGAATTATACGTCCGTCATACACGTGTGTGCACTTGAGCCTGAGGCACATCATTGGTCACTCCTAAGTTAAGCCACAACCCAAGTTGCATGGGAGGAGACCATGCAGTTATTCCAGTGTAGGCAATCTCTAGGTGAAGACACACTGGAGACTTTATTGCTCGGGGTGGGGGGGGGACGGGGTACCACCTATTTCTGCATTTGCTTTGTGACAGGACCACCCAAGTTTACCAGCTTAAAACCAGCTTAAACTTGTCCAGCTTAAACTTGTCCATTTTAGTATACAGACCGTTTTAATGGGTGTCTTTACAACTTGCAGATTTATATTGTTTGAACTCACAAACAGCCTGGTAATATAAGTAGCTGGATATTAGATACCTTGTAATCCTTAGGCTCTTCACCCAGTGCCTCCAGTGACCTTACCGTCGTCACCTTGACTCTCGCACCTCGCCCCTCCACGTGTATATTGGTATTACTGGAGCAGCACCGATTGCCATTCCATCCACGCGGACAATATATGTGGGAGTAAGTTGCGGTGAGGTGTAAGCTGGCCTGTGGTTTTCTATGCAAGTAAATAGTAGCCTCGTTCCCATGCAGGCCTTCCCCGTTTTTGTTCTTTGGTTTGTGTTTAGTATAATACACGGAAGCGGAAGAGCGGCGAAAACCCCCGCGCTCTTCCGCTTCTGTGATTGAATAGAAACCGCAGAACAAAAAAAACGGGGGGAGCCTGGGAACGAGGCTAGGTAAATGTGGCCAAGTAATTATAGCCAACTATTTCCTGTTTTAAGCTATACTTGCAGGTATGCCTACAACTCTTTCACCCACGTTACATGCATTGTAAGATCATCTCGTTTCCTCGCACTGAAGTTGCTGCATGGATGTACATTGGTAACAGAGGATGATACGTACAACAGTTCTAAAATCATATCATTCAATACTAGTAGATCATAGACACTCTCAGGAATGGTGAGCCATGTCCCCACCAAGCATAATTATGCTAATGGTAAGCCATGTCCCCACCTCACAAGCTACTTGTTGTTCCTTTTATCTTGTTATCTTTCTTCCAGCTATATATGCATGTGCAAGATCTGAATCACTTCACAACAAAACACTATATAGCTACAAACTGTAGTGCATTACAGTACTTAGTTTCAGTTTTCAAATGGAAAGTCTTAACATGCAGGTCACTAATGGTTACGGAGTTTTAACGGCCTGACCACCATCCACCCGATGGTCGGCTTCTGCACAGGCTCATCATCCGTCTTGCAGCACTCCAGCAGTTATCAAAGAACAAGTTGTACTGGCAGCCAGCTTTCTGCACATATAACCCCAGATGGTGACGTTGATGGCATGTGGCTCTATCAACTTCACGCCAAGCAGATGACATATACTGATCATCTGTAACGACTGCTTGACAACCTGAACTACCCCGAGAGTAGTCCTTACCTGTAGCTATGTATAACAAATTTCACCTTTGTGAACCAACCATGTCGATCCATCTTCCAGTGTCACAACAACTCCAGAATGTGGCAGTCCGTAACCCAAACTTCCACCTGATGATTCCAGTGGTCGATCCATCCTTCGAGCACTGAGAACACGCTTGTTGTATAGACTGGTATGAGCATCAACTTCAAATGAAAAGAAGTATAATAAATCACATCAGTGACCATTGGAGGCTCCTTGAACTCGAAGGTGCTCTCCAATTCGGATACCTCTGGCCAGAAGCAGAGAAAGAACCCTTCTAGGAAACACAGAGATGCCATTCGCCTAAAGAAATTCATTCTCTCAAAGCATAGTAACTCCATGGAGCCCCAGGCTGTTACTGAAGTAGACAAGTCATCAGCTGTGGATTCTGGAGAAACCAGATGCAGAGACTGCCCTAAACCAGACCCTGTTGAGTTTTGTCAGGCTGTTCAGGATAAACTAGCTAGTTCTCCCATGGGAAATCTTAACACCAATATTGGCACTGGAGAAACCAGTTCCAAAAACTGTCCTCAGCCAAATCCTGAGGAATATCCCGACCAGGCTATTCAGGACAACGCTTCTACTATTCTGGATAAACCATCTATTTCTCCCAAGGACAACTGTGCTACTGCGGTATCTTCCCACTTCGTCAATTCCCACTTTGTCAATTCCCACTTTGTCAATTCCCATTTGGTCAACTTCCCACTTCGTCAATTCCCACTTTGTCAATTCCCATTTGGTCAATGTTGACAAAGTGGGAATTGACAAAGTGGGAATTGACAAAGTGGGAAGTTGACCAAATGGGAATTGACAAAGTGGGAATTGACAAAGTGGGAATTGACAAAGTGGGAATTGACAAAGTGGGAAGTTGACGAAGTGGGAATTGATAAAGTACATTGTAAAATAAAATTGAAAAAAATGATGCTGTCTATATGAACTAGATGTTGGGATGTGGTTGACTGTGTGACGGATGTGCTGGCCATTATACACAGTATGTACTGTGAAGAGCTGATAGAACAACTGTGGGCTGGCCTTGAATATATATATCTAAATTGCCAACTGTTGCAAAGGGAACAAGGCGGTTTTGATCATTTTGCCCAGTGTCCACAAGAAGGAAGTCCTCACCGGCTGTTTGAGCCCACTCTCCCCTGAAGTCAATCTCTTCTCGTATTTGAGACAATGTTGGAAACCTCTGAAGCCAATAAGTCAATCTCTTCTCGTATTTGAGACAATGTTGGAAACCTCTGAAGCCTGCTGTGATAGAGCGATGGAATGAAGACAAATTGACAGCTGTTTCATCACACCCAGGGGCACCATACAGTTTTGTCATCTCCTGACAGTAGATTTGACTGATGCACTAAAAAATTCACTGATCTATAACAGTGGTTAGAAGAATATAAAATGGTAAATCTTCCCACTTCGTCAATTCCCACTTTGTCAATTCCCATTTGGTCAATGTTGACAAAGTGGGAATTGACAAAGTGGGAATTGACAAAGTGGGAAGTTGACCAAATGGGAATTGACAAAGTGGGAATTGACAAAGTGGGAATTGACAAAGTGGGAAGTTGACGAAGTGGGAATTGATAAAGTACATTGTAAAATAAAATTGAAAAAAATGATGCTGTCTATATGAACTAGATGTTGGGATGTGGTTGACTGTGTGACGGATGTGCTGGCCATTATACACAGTATGTACTGTGAAGAGCTGATAGAACAACTGTGGGCTGGCCTTGAATATATATATCTAAATTGCCAACTGTTGCAAAGGGAACAAGGCGGTTTTGATCATTTTGCCCAGTGTCCACAAGAAGGAAGTCCTCACCGGCTGTTTGAGCCCACTCTCCCCTGAAGTCAATCTCTTCTCGTATTTGAGACAATGTTGGAAACCTCTGAAGCCAATAAGTCAATCTCTTCTCGTATTTGAGACAATGTTGGAAACCTCTGAAGCCTGCTGTGATAGAGCGATGGAATGAAGACAAATTGACAGCTGTTTCATCACACCCAGGGGCACCATACAGTTTTGTCATCTCCTGACAGTAGATTTGACTGATGCACTAAAAAATTCACTGATCTATAACAGTGGTTAGAAGAATATAAAATGGTAAATCTTCCCACTTCGTCAACTTCCCACTTCGTCAATTCCCACTTTGTCAATTCCCACTTTGTCAACATTGACCAAATGGGAATTGACAAAGTGGGAATTGACGAAGTGGGAAGTTGACCAAATGGGAATTGACGAAGTGGGAATTGACAAAGTGGGAATTGACAAAGTGGGAATAAACCGCTACTGCATGGCAAGAAGATAACGTGGTCTCACTCGACATAGATCCTTCAGGCTGTCATCCACATTTAGGAGTGATCAAGAGAGTAATAGACACTCATCATTTTGTGCGCTATGAGGGAAGAGAAGGCCAGACTAGGCAACCACCTTCTATTATGCCTGAATACACCGATGTGCTTATCCCAGTCTTGCACCGTGGTGCTATTGCGTGTGGTGTGCACAAATGTGATCTGTGTTGCTATCATCTTCAAGGCTCCTGTAGACGTGGTGCAAGGTGCACATATGCCCATTCTTGGGATGAACGCCTTGAATGGATTTGTCCGATTTGCACAAAGGATGACAGGGTTGAATGTGATATGAAATGGGAGCATATCCTGAAGTATATCCAACTAGGACCATATCAGGTTGAGAATGGACAAACTGTTGCTGAGTTTTTGAAGAGACTTAATTAATTAATAACACTAACTGTAGTATCTGCGCCTATTGTTGGCGTGTTTCTCATAATAATAATAGTGTGAGAGTATATCAATTACAAAGTCAGTGATATATACTGTTCACTATGTTTTTGTGGTGATTAGTGAACATTAGCAGGTACAAAGTATAGCCATGCATGTAGAACACGTACCTGTTGCCATCAGGCCCGTAAGGCCTACTAAGAGCATAACAACCCCATTCATCTTGCCTTTGCTGTCAGCTTGTAATGCATACGGAGCACAGTTATAGGAACTGTATTTCATTCATATCTATGGTTGATAGCTAAACAATAAATTGATGTTTTGTATACAGTACCATGACAGTTTGCATGGAGTCCACAATCAATCTACACTTTAGATATATAGGTTAAATGTGCTTGTTGATGATGTACACATGTAGCAAGATATGATTAACTCTTACAAGTTGCATTTTCAATTTCCTTCTTCATTAATAAACTATAGTGAATCACTGATTGTTGGTTTATGTATGGCCTCAAAAACATAACAGGGTTGCCACAAAGGAGGACAGGAGCCATATAAAAACTGACCTGCACTCAACCTAGTACCCTTTCTATATACTACATCACATGAGTCAGCATGTCCAGGTTCAAGGTTATTACTGCTTCTTTAGGCCTATTGTAATGCAGCTGACCATGTCTAGCCTCATTCCCAGGCTCTCCCCTCACCCCACCGAGGGGAGACCCTGGGAACGAGGCTAGACCATGTCTTGTCCAGCGAAACACTCCCCAAAAGTTATAACATTGGATACGCAAAAATATGTATTGTCACATCAGCAACTAGAAGCATGGAAAAGCCACAAACTTTAACAAAGAGAAATTTAGCACTGTGGATCTTCCATTGAAGTTGTCCATAATTTTTTGTACCATTCCTGCCTGTCGCTATACTGACGTCTGTGATGGTCACAGGGCACACAAGCAACTGTTGTTTAGTTTAGAAGTAGGCATGCTATACAAAACTAGAAGTGCTCCTGTGGGGAATAATGTGTTGTTTAGTTTAGAAGTATAGGCATGCTATACAAAACTAGAAGTGCTCACTTCCCCTGTGGGGAATAATGTGTATCCTGCTCCGCACGCAACACATGAGGAACATATAAGTTACTGTAACACAGGGGGAACAGTTATGCGTCAGACTCAAAATGGTCAATGGGAAATTAAATCACATGTGAAAGGGCTAACTTACCCCATAAGGTATGACTATCACTTACCATCGACATGGAGTATGAATATCATTATAAATATTTTGCGTTACAAGTACGTTTCTCATGTGTTACTTGTGGAACAAGTGACTTAGCTACCACTTTTGCACAAGCAATGCTGTATGATATATGGCAGTCTTTTTAGCTGCATCACCAGCATATAAGTAAGATGCAGCACAAGGTACCAGAATTGGTCGGGCTGATCCATAGCCAAACCTCATCAGCTGACCTGCTCAACTTGGCACAATCAACATTCATTTTCGCCTTGTTCCCAGGCTCTGCCCGCTAAGGAGGGGGTAGAGCCTGGAAACGAGGCCCTTAGCAGGGAGAGCCTGGGAACGAGGCCCTTAGCAGGGAGAGCCTGGGAACGAGGCCCTTAGCAGGGAGAGCCTGGGAACGAGGCCCTTAGCAGGGAGAGCCTGGGAACGAGGCCCTTAGCAGGGAGAGCCTGGGAACGAGGCCCTTAGCAGGGAGAGCCTGGGAACGAGGCCCTTAGCAGGGAGAGCCTGGGAACGAGGCCCTTAGCAGGGAGAGCCTGGGAACGAGGCCCTTAGCAGGGAGAGCCTGGGAACGAGGCCCTTAGCAGGGAGAGCCTGGAAACGAGGCCCTTAGCAGGGAGAGCCTGGAAACGAGGCCCTTAGCAGGGAGAGCCTGGAAACGAGGCCCTTAGCAGGGAGAGCCTGGAAACGAGGCCCTTAGCAGGGAGAGCCTGGAAACGAGGCCCTTAGCAGGGAGAGCCTGGGAACGAGGCCCTTAGCAGGGAGAGCCTGGGAACGAGGCCCTTAGCAGGGAGAGCCTGGAAACGAGGCCCTTAGCAGGGAGAGCCTGGAAACGAGGCCCTTAGCAGGGAGAGCCTGGAAACGAGGCCCTTAGCAGGGAGAGCCTGGAAACGAGGCCCTTAGCAGGGAGAGCCTGGAAACGAGGCCCTTAGCAGGGAGAGCCTGGAAACGAGGCCCTTAGCAGGGAGAGCCTGGAAACGAGGCCCTTAGCAGGGAGAGCCTGGGAACGAGACCCTTAGCAGGGAGAGCCTGGGAACGAGGCCCTTAGCAGGGAGAGCCTGGGAACGAGGCCCTTAGCAGGGAGAGCCTGGAAACGAGGCCCTTAGCAGGGAGAGCCTGGAAACGAGGCCCTTAGCAGGGAGAGCCTGGAAACGAGGCCCTTAGCAGGGAGAGCCTGGGAACGAGGCCCTTAGCAGGGAGAGCCTGGAAATGAGGCCCTTAGCAGGGAGAGCCTGGGAACAAAGCTACATTCATTTTATTTGTGTTCTCATTTCCAAACTGAATTATAATTCAATTCTGCCACACAGGAACGTTCAGGTTGGAAGTACATTGCATTGTAGCTCTACCTGTTTGAAGATTGAAGAGCATTTCCTGACTGTAAGAATGTAGGTCTAAGAAATTTGCCTCATTCTCAACTTGCTTCTCGGATGGCCCTTCAGTAGGGAATTAGACTGTATAGACATCTGGTGCAATATTGCACTGTTTTACCCCGGAACATGTGAAATATATTGCAATATATTGCACGGCCAGATTTTGTCTCACAGCTGTGGAGAAAAATCAGAAAAGCTGCAAGTCAGGAGGAAAAGCCTGGGTTCAATGCTATAGTGTTTACTCATTGATCTTGGTGACAGAGGAATCATTCTTTATCATGAAGATGTCCCTGCTAATCATATTGATAACATTAACACTGCATGGCTGCCCAAATGAGCATGATCAGAAACTATGAATTTAGTTACTTTGGCCTGACATGCACTCACTAACAAAATTGGGTTCCGTAATGTTGTAGTGGAGATTTTCCTTTACATACAATCATCAGAAGAATTTATAATAGCATTACCAGAAGCAGGACGTTTAAGTACCTACACTCCAGCTTGACCATCATTGTGGCTAATGCTGCCTATTAGCTAATAGTCACCATAATAATTTGGTAGCATGCACAACTCCTGGTTTGTAGTTCCAAAGTGACTTTCCCAGCACTCAAGCTGAAGTGGATAATATATTGCTTACTTGAACCGCATGCGTTCACACATGCAGTTGTGCAAAAATCCAAGGATGGAAGTGCTAATGAAACCTCTTATGTCGGTTACATCTTATCAGAGGAAAATGTTAGTCGCAGCAAGGAATAAAGTAGTTTCCAAGTTGCGCACTTTCTAGGACACTACTTGGAGATGCACATGGTGTCACAAGTCCTCATGCACTGTGCCTACATATCTTCATTGGTTAGCTATTGCCATTGTTGTATAATAGTATTCAGAGCTAGAGAGGGGTAACTCACTTATTACATGCATGCGCCCCTGTATATAAACTCCTCTCAGTTAAAACAACCTCTAATTAAGTGTTTACTCTAGTTTTAGGGTTAATTCTTTTCATAGTACTCACCAGCTCATTAACCCTAAAGCTAGAGTAAACACTCAGAGGTTGAGTGGAGTTTACATACAGTCCCGCATACCATTGAGATCAAGATCTGACACCAAAGTACTGAACTTTTAGTTACTAAATGAAACCATGCAAAATTGGAATATAGTATAACGGTAGGAAATAAATCACATACAGGGACCAAGGGGTGTTCGGATAACTGATGTATACAAAGCATAGTACTCACCATTGAATGCACAGAAAAATATCTATGCATATCATAATTTCGGGTGCTCAGATAAGTGAAGATTTGGATAACTGAGGGACTTCCTGCCGTACATAAAAAGCTATGAATGGACAACCTAACTAATTTAAAGTTTTAATGGAGTGCATTCTGTTTGTGTCATTCCCAGTGCCTTCTTCAACTGCTTCTCAAGAGCTTTTCCTTTGAGATACATGTCATGATTGGGGGCCGGAACTGAATGGTATAGGGCGTCATGGAACTGTTGATAGTAGCTGTCATGTAGTGCAGTTGTTTCGGTGTAAAAATCCTTACGAGCAGGCAAAACATAGCGTGGATAGACAACAGAAGTGGGTAAATCCTTACCAAATGCAAAACTTGTGCGAAGTGCCAAAGAAGTGTAGAACTTCACAAATTTCATGATAACAGCAGCTCTTTCTTGATCAGCAAACTTGTACTTGTTTACGACTACAGCATCTGTATAAGTCAAGAGTTTGTTGGAGTCGTCAAGTGGAGGAGAGACAATACGAACAGTATGCTTGCATTTGTTTTTCTCAGCCGCTCTTTGGAGTGCTTCACCCATGTTCTCAGAGTAGGCATACATCAAGATATGCTTAGATTCAGTAACTTCTTTGATGAGCAGATCATATTTGTTATGAACGTTTCCATCCGTATTGCGTCCACCAGGCAGCTGTCCCAAATTTGTGAATTCCTTTATCAACTCTGGATCATCCATTGGGGCACCAATACTCTCGCACACAGATCCTCCACCAGTGCCATGCTCGTTAATGTATGCACCCAGGTAAAACATGGAAAGGCCCGAACTTCCGGGAGGTTGAAAGTCACCTGCTAGGAGCAACCTGTGATCAGAACCTTCTGCTTGATCCAGAGCTTCTTTCAGTTGGTCAAATGAGCTCCAGTCCTTCAGTAGTGGTTTTTGCGGAGTATGGTCCACATCTGCCAGCTCCATCAGAAAGCTGGCGCAAATAAGTGTGGGTACACCATACAAATGGCTCTTGAGGTTTGGGGAATAGCGCACTGAATGAACAGCAGAGGGAGTGAAAACGTCTTCTGTCACCGTAAAGTGATCTTCTAAAGCTTGCAACCGACCCGTCTTGACCAACTCTTCGAGTAATACAGTGTCCACCTCCATGACATCGTACGCATTTCGGTCATCGGTTAAGTAGGTGGACTTCAATTTGCTCAAATTGTACGGATCGGCGTCGGTCTCAACTTCTATCGACTCACCGGACACTTTCTTAAATTCGTCGGCAATGAACCGCTTCAGTCCTGCTAGCTTGTCGCCTGCAAGGTCTGGGATGTACGGAAAAATCGCCACTCGAAGCGGTTGCGATGCCATGGTTGACGAATACAAAATTTCGAGTACGTAGGTATGTGACTATAATTAGTCCCATATTAATTAACACGCCTCCTTACATGTTTCGCATCAGCATTTGAGACTCACCTTTCAAACAGTGACACGCCCACTTTCAATGGCCGTATATAGCGCAGTATGCTTGCATTTGTTCTTCTCAGCCACTCTTTGGAGCGCTTCACCCATGTTCTCTGAGTAGGCAAAGTCTAGTTTGCTTGGCCTTACACAAGAATACTGCTCACGCATGTATAAATGCACCTATCAATTTGTATGCCTATACTGCCCTGTAGTCTGCACAGTGTAGATATGTGTAAACAACAGCTATCTTCATTTTACATGCAGACAATCCAATCCCCTGTGTCAACCTGGAAGAACCTTGGGGGGGGAATTTACAATGGGAATTTGCCCTGGGGGTGGGGAATTACACACTTAATTAAGTCTAATCCCCTGGTCTGCCCACATGGCTATTGCGGGAGGGGGGGGAGTGGGGCATACAATTGATAGGTGCAAAACATGTCATGCCTCTTTTTTTGAGAACAAGTAAGGCATGAAATTTATTGAGTACTCAGTATAAATTGAATACATGCATACTTATACACTGTAAAAACAAGTTTGCTGTTTTAGCAAATTATTTCGTTACTACAATTGCGTGACTATCCTTCCTACGCTAATTCAAAGAATGTAGTGCTTGTAAAACATTTTGTGGGAGGCTATTAAAGTTTACTCAAGCATCAGCTCCCACTGCATGAATCTTTTCCAGCACTGCATTCATAAAGTAAGGATAGTCACGCAACTGTAGTAACCAAATACTTAGCTAAAATAACAACTTTGTTTTTGCAGTGTACTACTCGATCTGTCCATGCATGGATCTAGCTAGACTACTAGCAGTGGCGGATTTAGGGGGGGTAAGGGGGGTGCAAATGCACCCCCCTTTGGCGGCTAGTAATGTATTTTGCGTACATAACTGCACGAGTCCATCAAATGATTATGCAGCAGTGGCATGCAGCAACAACAACCAGGCACAGTTACACACTCAC
This sequence comes from Agelas oroides, assembly GCA_949130485.1. NCBI lineage: Eukaryota > Metazoa > Porifera > Demospongiae > Agelasida > Agelasidae > Agelas > Agelas oroides. The sequence continues at coordinate 99,539 of OX422191.1, read as the reverse complement.
GTATCAGTTCCTTACTGATCTCCAGACATTTGACTAGGCCTAGAGTTGCTTCGAGATATTCAGTTCGGCCCGAGGGGTCCGCCACGGCGCGCCTCGGCGTACGAGATTTCGAAATCCACTGGATTTCACGTGAATTTCGGATTTCAGAGTGGATTTCTGGATTTCACAGTGGACTTCTGGATTTCAGTTTGGATTTCTGCCGACAGGTTTCTTCTTGTATGTTCTTGGATATTTCAGTTATAGTTCCCAGCTTAGCAAAAAATTTTAGTTAGTTGTAGTTTTGGTTAACTAAATTTTAAAAAGGCCATACTAAAATGTATTTTTAGTAAAATTATAGTCAACTAAAACAACACTGTCGGGCAGTGTACGAGATTTCTTTTGTGACGGACCCCTCGGTTCGGCCTTCCAGCTATATTTTAGCGTTCACGTGACGAAAGTGGGCGTGGCAAGCCAAAAATTAAATAAGTTGTTAGTTGAAAATAGCTATAGCCTTTCATGCTTCCACCATGACATAGCTACCAGCTTCCACCTGGCGAACTTATGGAGGCCATCTGTGGATTAATATTGGAAATGACTCATGTGACTGCTGACCTCATGCACCGTCTGAGTGAGGGGAATATCACTACATCCACTGACCCTAACCCCTCAACTTAGATGCCACAGAGGGTTAGGACCTAAATTGAGTTTGGTAATCTGGTCAGTGCAAGAAGTTGCCGTTTCAGTGAAGAGATAATGTTACAGCTGCAAAATGGTAATGGTGGTGGAGGGGGAGGGGGAGGTAGAGTCACTGTGTGGGCTAATGAGCTTATAGCAAGTTAGCAACTAGCAGTCACATATAACAACATCTGCTACTCTAGAATAAAAGCCAGTTGGGACAGTTTGTGCGGCAAGGGAAAACCGAAAGGCTCCATTCGTTGTGTCTGTGACCATTGTCTGATCCATCTCCTCCTGAGAATGGGAAAGAGAGAAATAGAGAAATAGAGAAATAGAGGGAGATACTTAAATTGTAACAATCAAAGTTCACAAGTCTATAGACTTGTTCTAGACCACATCAATTTTGGATATCAAGTTAATGAGAATGAGACCATACCAACAGTGCTAAAGCACATGTGGTAACTATAGCCAGTGACAGATCTTATTCAATTCCACTCTTAACCTGACACTTACCTCAGAGAAGAACTTGTCAATGATGGAGAGGGTGAGACGGTAAACCTCCACATTGTGGTGTTGCTGCAGAGCCTCAATCTTGTCCAGTCCACCGCACTCTTCAATCATCAAACACACCTGTTCCACTTGCTGGATCTTTGTCGCAGCCTATATGATGTGTGTGTGTGTGTGTGTGTGTGTGTGTGTGTGTGCGTGTGTGTGTGTGTGTGTGTGTGTGTGTGTGTGTGTGTGTGCGTGTGTGTGTGTGTGTGTGTGTGTGTGGTAGCAATCATTATACTTATTCAATTACTTTAGTGGCTTACATAGTTTCATATTATAGCATGGTAGAATTTGCAATGGTACAACAGCAAACTCAACAGGAGAGTGGAAGTAAGGCAATCAGGCAGTGAATATTGTAAGCTGTGAAAACACAGCAGCAAAGAGGCAGCTTTTTGCCACAGTGTTCACTCAGCTAATTACACTTGCACCTAGAATGGCTTCATGTTAAGTACCTGCTAAGCATATTCACTGCTGATTGCCTGTGTCATCCTATCCAGATGGCAGATGTAGCAACCATTGGAGTGGCACACTCTTACTGTAATAAACTCTTGATTTAATTAATTTTCTGTCCTTCTATTTCAAATACTTTACACCTGCATTGCATCTTGAGGACAGTGACGAGATTGGATCTCTCTATTGCTTAGTCTGGTCTGACAATTCATCGATTCATTAGATAAATCCTTTAATTCACACTTTGGAGTGCAATCAGTATGTGAATCACTTATGCTGCATCTTGGGATGTAACATCCCTGAGCAAATTAAGCTCACTAAAACAGTGTTATTTCTATTTCAAAGGTATTGTGGACTTGTGTGCACTGCTCTGCTCACGTTGAGGATGTTGATGAGGGTGTCTAGAATCATAGTGACAATCTCAGTCTCCTTCACAACCAGCAGGTCGCACAGTGGCTTCAGAGCACCAGCCATCACAATCTTCATTATCTGCTCAATGGTCCCTCCTGCCGTGAGGTTTTTGATCGCCCATACTGCCTCTTTCTGTGCCTTGTACCCTCCCTGGTAGGAGAAGAATAAACATCTCCAATGATGAACTGAGGAAGAAATTTGTCCTGCAGCAGTTATCAATAACTGCATGACCAAAGAAGAGCGTAGCAGATGCATACAACTGTTTCTCCTTGAATCATGGTTCACCTTGATCGTGATGTCAATAACAGCTGGTATTAGTCCATAGTCCAATACACACTGGATCTGGTGGGGCTGTCCAGCAGTGATGTTGGAGATAGTCCAGGCTGCCTCCTGCGAGGAGAAAGACATTGAGAGACGGTTCAGATGGAGATCACTGAAGTACATACAGGCTTTATAGGTACTTTGTGCTCATTGACTGTCCATTTTACTCATATGTACATACAGTAACAAAAAGCTACTTGAATACGTGTATGTGCTCACAAAAAGAAGGCTCGGAATATATTGTAATTCAGGAAGCACTCACACGTGCATGTGTGAAGGGTCATACATGTAAGTAGTTGGCTTTGTTCATCTAATTTTGCAAAATTACTCATACAAGACAGCTTTACAACTACTACCTGTGACTATGGTAATGTCATCATAGTGCGTGTGTACCTAATTTAAAAGCTGTTCCAGCAGTTTATTTTAAACTGAGAGTCTCTGGATTGTCTAACCTCACAAACATTCATTTTGGGTACGAGACTGCATCAGTGAAACTGGTTACACCCATCCTAAATATACATACATCTAAACTACTATGTTGGAAGAAAGTGGGGGAAAATGCTCTACCAGGGACCTCTAGTTTCAAGTTTTGAGTACATAACATTACAAAACAGACACAGTGCTTCCATGTCCCCATCTCATGCACCTTCTGTATGTTGGAGTCATGATGTCTGAGCAGCCGTGTGAAGTGCACAAGAATGCCACTGTCCAGTACAAACTGAGTCTGGGTATTACTGCCTGTCACAATGTTCCCTGTTGTACGCAGTGCAGGGATCTGGAGGGAAAGAAAGAGGAAGAGAAGGGGTGACTCCAAATGGATTGTAAGTTTGTACAACAGCCACAGGCAGTTTCATTGCTTACCACACAGGCAATTTCATTGCTTCCAAGCAGCTCCATGAGGCGTGGTACCGCACCACCATCTACCACTGCTTGGATCCGATCTGTGCTTCCATCTGTCACATAGGACAAGGCCCAGCATGCATCACTTACCACCTGAGGAATTTTAATGGATGAAATGGACACGTGTCCAATATATTATTATGTTCATCAAATGCACTGTTGTTTTTAGTTTAATGTTCACACTAGTAGTTTAGTATTTAGGCCATGTACAGATTAAGTTAGTAACTACGATTTTTGGTAATTTTAAGGTGGCACGGTACCCTGTATTTTCAAGGTCAACAAACCTGGAATCCAAGTTGATAGTCTTCTTTTTCTTGTTAAAATTTTAGCGCACAGTCCGTTTTGGGAGTCTCAAACCGTTCACGGTCCGTAAAATTGGGGATTTCCCCCATTTCCTGTCGGCATTGCCATCCAATAATCAGTTTATAATTAAGTTAGTTAAGATGTGGCCTGGCGGCACCCTTCATGTGGTGCTCGGAACTTTGAAGATAAGCTTAGATCGACTTAAAAAAAAAAAAAAAAAAAAAAAAAAAAAAAAGAGAAGGAGTTTAGTAGAGTGCTGTAGTGTCAGTAGCTGTGAGTAGTGCGTGATGCCTGCTTGTGAAAGCAAGCTTGTGTCTAGAAGCAGCAGAAAGGCCACAGTGGCCAAGACTGTATTTGTTGAGTAGGCCCAGGTCTCGCGGCCGTATGCCTAGTCTAGTTGGTGACCGTGGCCAGGTGCTTCGAGTGCTGGGCTGGGCTTTAACTAGAATACGCAATTTATCGTTTGTGCTACAGTCTGACAGACAAGGGAGCTGAACGGTGGCTGTGTGTGGAACAGAGCCGTGAGTTGTTTAGCGACATAAGGGGGAGAGGTGGGGCTAGTAATGCTTGCTTCCACTCGTGAATGAGCCCCTCCTGTAGACAAGCTGTGAATTTTTCGAAATGTGCATTCATTTTGGTGCAGTCAAAGTTGTCCATTCCAAGAGTAGTGACAAACATGAGTCTAGCCTGACTTTGAGAGTAGCTTTGAACAAAAGCTGGCATAGATTGATTTGAGATACATTGGTGGTTGGGACGCTACCTACAGTGAGTGTGTAGATGCGTCCATCGAGTGGCAATTTTGGGTTCATGAATATATTAATGAGCTACTAAAACCCTTTTTAAAATTAGGCAAAGCAAGATTGCCCCAAACCAAACCCTAACCCTGAAACTAGGAGTAACCCTGGTCCTGACTGTAACCCAAGTTTATGTTTTCGTTAACCTCCGCCGAGGGACGACCGTGCCACCTTAAATTAGCTCAACAAACTAGGACAGCATTATAGAATTTTAATTTCAGTTTTAACTCCTAAAATGAAGCATGCCTTACTAAAATGCTTTTTTTTTTATTGCAATCATGCAGAGTTCAGACAGTAGACTAGCTAAACTTCTATACGTTTGTAGCTTTATGTTCATAATATTGGCAAATGTGTAAGCGGTGGTGTCAGCTGAAAGTTTATACAGAAATTATTGTTGTTATGGTAGAATGGCCAATATTGCTAAAGGTACATACATATAGGTGTGGATTGTGAACAAGGGTATACATTTAGTGGGACAATTTGCTAACTGAACTTACATTCTTGTCATTATGTTGCAGGAGGTGTGCTAGCACAGGCAGTAGCTGCTGTACAGTTTCAAAAGAGGGAGGTGGGTTCTTGTACCTGCAGAGGGTGGATAGTGTCCATGCAACATTCCTCAGGTAGGTCACCTGATGAGCAGTGTATGTGTTGGAAGGTGGAAGACGCATGGTAGGTAAGTGATACCATGCAAAGAGACTAATTAAAGGATGAGGAGTATGAATAATTAACATCCTTTCATTCTCTACTGCATTTGTATCAGTACTACCACTACGTCCCCTACATGCTACCCAAACACATGTAAAGGTATTAGCCAAATCACACCTGCAGAGTTGGCGTAATGAGGGCAATCAGTGGCCAAATGATCCCACAGCTGATGGTGGCATCTCTGCCCTCAGTTCCATCCCCAGCAATGTTCCCTAGCACCATCACAGCCTGGTTCACTATACTCATGTCCGTTGAGGAAATAAGTTGGACAAATATTGGCACTGCTTTAGCCTCCACCACAGCTCTGGTCTGGTGAGATGAGCCGGAGGCAATGTTGGTGAGTACCCATGCTGCCTCAAACTGTAGCCTGGGGCTGAGACAATGAGGGGAGGAAGTCAGGAGGATCAACCAGAGCTGTTATCTCAATTTTTGGAAGGCTCGTTTGTAGGCCTAATTACGCAAAATTGCTGTTCCTCCACATCATGCTTTCCTACTTCCTACAACTCTCCCCCCCACACTATGACCCACCACGACCCTTCACACGATATCTCCATCCCCTCACGCCATCACACACTCACCATCACAATGTATAACATGGGATTGTTCTCTATGTCTCCTCACTGTGCAAGGTGAAGAGGAACTTGCTATGCATGGTTGGACTAATTGTCTCTGGTGATGTGGAAGTGTTTCAAACATGACACCTCCCTTTCTGGACTCCAGGAGAATACTCTTGTCACTGCAATTTCTCAAACTACTTGATCTGTCCATGCTCAACAAAACACAACTACAGTGCCCTCTCCTGGCAGGGAGGTAACCCCATTGCTACAGACTCTTCCCTAGTTTTCAGTCACAAAGCTGGGGAGGAGCCCAGGAGTGTCAACCAAACACTACAGCATGAACGAATGTATCCTAACTCACTTCTTTGAGATTCCGAGCAGCTCTGTCAGTCTTGGAACAATGCCACTCCTATATAGTGAAGAGAATATATATACTGTAGTAACACAACCACTCCCACACAACATGCATGCACGTAGATGAATAAACCACACCTGAGCATAGATAATTACACAACTGACACCAGTACTGTTAAGCTGACATTTATGTTAGAAGACATGCATGCAAGAACTCTCTGTGGCAGACTCAGAAGCTGGAATGGACATTACAAGACTAGTACAGCTACGTAAGGAGTAAAGTATTTTCGGTTGGGAACGGTAGCTACCATAAAGAGATTACCAGAAAGTTACAATCAAGTATAAAATCTTTTTTGCAGGCAATGTGCGGCTTGGGACTGCAATTAAATGAAAAGCTCTTCTTCATACAATACTCTCTTTGCACAAGACTACTCTCTTCACATGAAGCAGCTCTCCTACATAAATGTACTCTAGAATGACAGTAGCTACTCCTCATTACATAATACCCTCATACGTACTCGATGATGGAGTCCACGGGAGGATTTGTCTCTACTGATAGCAGTTTCGTGCACGATTGCACACCGGCTAGCTGGTGTTGGATGTTTTCACTCATCACATTCTACATGTGTAATACAAGAGGATATGTAGATGAGTCCACATCTTTTGGGGCAGGAGTAAGGGAAGAGATGGAGTATCTCATTTGCAGGCCATAGGGGGTTGCCATGTCTCGTATGTGGCCTTTGAAGGTTCAAATACCTGGAATCATTAACCACACCTTCACCACCTCCATGGCAGTATGCGAATACAGAGTAATCAATAGCTAAGACATAGAAAAGAGTGGCAGGTGCATACCTCTATGATACCTGGGATGGCAAGATCCAGTGGGACCTGCAGAAGGTGAAAGGTCAACACAAGTGAAGCAGCTGCATACTGCAACTCAGAGAACATATGAAGAGTCAGTGCTCATGATCAGTATTTAAACATTTGTGCTGAGTCTGCTAAGTCTCCTCTCCCTACGTATTGTTGAACCACAAGTTGTGTTCATATATGTCCTTCTTAGTAAATCAGCCATTCCGAGCCTCCAGATTTTTGGAGGGGCTACTGAAGTGACCAGATAACCCTTTCAGCATGCCTAGGCTGGAACATGTGCTCAAGGGGTGAAGAAGCATCAGACTGAGGCAGGGAGTGGTCAAAGGGAACAACTACCTACTACCCCCCCCTCCTCCCTCCCCCCACCACTCTCTTGAAAAGTTTAAGCAAGTGTGGGGTAAGAAGGATGATTGTTGAGACCATACTATCTGCGTACATATACTATCAACCTACCCTGGCCCTTATAATTGCTTCAAATTTACTTACAGTGAAATTGTGTAGCTTTGCTACAAACAATTTTGCTTTCACACAAAACTTTAACATTATTGTAGGGAAGTACAGCTTGCTGCAAATTGTACTTGCTCAAATTACAGTGAAAGTATAGGCCTCAGAACTACACTTACCCACAGTGAACAATTATATATGGGATGGCCAGTACAACTTTGAATACCATAAATGCTATAAAGAGTTGTGATCTTTGCTAGCATTGCACACAATAATTCATTTGTGGGGGAGTGGCTCTTGGTAGGTATGGGTTATATCCTAACTATAGTTAGGATGTATACCAGTTCATTGGGGGGTGTAGTTTCAGGTCCAACGTTGACATTTCTTCTCTTCAGCATCTGCTCTCCTCTCTTTGCCTGTGTGCGCATGCATGTAGTGGGGAGAAAGAGGAGGGTAGTTGGGCATCCAAACATTGATGTAAATTGTTTGGATACCCGAATAGAGAGGCAAAATTATACTGCCATAAAGGAAGTGCTATGTAACAATATTATTAACAATCTCACAATCTATTGGTTCCATGGAGATCAAGAAAGGAAGGTGAAAGAATTTCTTGGCCATATGAACTTTGTGAAAAAAGGCAACAGGTTTACGCTCACTTGTAACAAGACACCACGGCTATAGCATGTATCAGGTATGTTGCACATAATATGTAGCGCATGGCGATGCATGATTTCACTATTGATACTTTCACTACTCTTATACACTCTCTGTTACTGTCTGCTGTGAATATATCAAATTACACTGCAAATACCCACACATGCACAATTAAACCATTCACTGTGAGTGGTTAACCTCAAGCATTCATTTCCTTGTTGCAAGTTAGAGTAATTTACTCAGATCTGTAACTGATTAGGAATAAGCTTTCACTCAGTCAACAACTACTATCACCGGTAAACTGCTAACTCATGCAAACTGTACGACATGGATTACGCTGAGATTTGGAAGCTGAACATGTTTGCTGATTGCTCCCCTGAAGAACAATTTCTATGAAAACCCACAGAAAACGTGACATTTAAACTGACCCTGTAATTCACGGTAAAGTTTACTTAACTGTCAGCTCTCACTCAAACCTTTTTCAGTACTCATTCATAAAATTAGCATGAGAAGGATGGTCAGACAAGTGTTTGTGCTAGCTTTTTGAAGCTGTGGAATTGTGAGGAGGATGATAACAGTATGTCCATGAATTCTCTTCATAGTACATGTACTCAACATGCAGTTTAACGAGCTCTGAAACCACTAGCTGTCATCTTAATTGAGTAGTACTTGCAGTGAGGTATCCCACACTATAGATGTAAGTTAACACAATGCTTCCATAGAACAGCCATTTCTTTTTTTTTTTGACATTTCAATGTTAGCTAGCATCAAAGTATGTAATCATGACCAAAACATTGACAGACCACAACTATTACCTCATGGTTCAGCATCAAATGAGGTGAAAATGAGGAGAGCCAGCAGTTATATACTATAGGAATCAAATCCAGAGCTTCTGGTTTGAGCCACCACTATATACCCTCAAGAATAACATGAAAGCTGAACAACCCACCTTTCGCAGTTCGACTGTCACGTCGTTTCTTCTCCTGCGCATCTCCTGGAGGAAGGCAGAGATAGGAGAATTTAAGGTAAGTTGTAAGGCCAAGGGGAAGAGGAAGCACAGTCAACCACTGGATGCTATCGACACGTAGAGGCTGTAATACACAAATGACAAAGGTGAGTTTAGTTCTAGCGCGCGCGTCAACTTACATCCTGGTCTTTGCCTTTGTTTTTGAAACTGCAGAGACGGCCGCCGTTTTCTTTCAATGCTGTACTAGTTGACGTCGACATTTCGGCTGTTTTCTCTGGAGTTTGAGCAAGTGGACTAGAATGTTGAGTAGTAGCTTGTGTAGCTCCTCTACCTACAAATACAGCAGCGCAGCGCCTACATCAGAGTCAAAGTTATCAGTCTGGTGTTACACGACGTCCGGGCTGCCCCGTGCATAACGTTACCTGTCCAGTAAGTGACATACTGTCTAAATGAAATGTTGGGGGTACTTCATGGCATCCACATTGGTGTAGAGTTCTAGGTTTCAAATCAAACGGCAATCTCGGCACGCCCCTGCATTTCTGTGTGGTTTCGAAAAAATGAACATCCATAACGATGATGTAATTAAGTGGGTTGGTTCATCTCAGTCCCTCTGCATCCCTCTCTATGTATCGCCAAATACTTCATACTGCGCATGCGCAGCATGCCTGTTTTAGACTTCGTTATCAAGCACGCAATCTACGGTACGAAGTAGCCGGCCCACGTGGCCTGGGTATCGGAGGCTAGGTACGAAGTAGAGTGAGGAGATATGTATTCCTGCAGCTTTGCAGGGATAAATTTTGTGCAGTTAACAGCTCTGTACAGCATGTTTGCCTCGGTTGAATTAGAGGTTGTGTTTTATTGGGTAGCAAAAGATACCTCAAGATGATCAGTAAAATTTTGTGAACAGTTTCACTGGAAGTAAATTTGAAGCAATTGTAAGGGCCAGAGTAGGTTGATATAGTATATGCATGCAGATAGTAGAGTCTCAACAATCATCCTTCTTGCCCCACACTTGCTTAAACTTTTTCAAGAGAGATATAATCCAATGTATAGCATTTGGCTCGTGCAAAACCCACTACACAGCAAAAGCATTTGGGTTACTTCAACCACATTTTAGGTTGTAGTTGCATCAGTGTGACCAAGGAATGCTGCCAAATAGGTTTTCTTGAAAGTTCATTGAGGAGCTTTTTCAGTTCCATTAGTTAGCCTCATCTTTCAGAAGACTTATTTGGCTACATTCCTGACATTACTACCACAACCATGCAACCAAGGAACTATCCAGGGGCAGCTGTGTAAGACCAAGAAAGAAACAACAAACCTCACCAGAAATGCTGATTTATAGGCTTTCTGAAAGGAGATACTAATTTAACAAAAGAGGGAAGCTTCTCAACCAAAGTCTTCCAAATTGGTAGTAATGCCAGGAATGTAGCCAAATAGGTCTTCTGAAAGATGAGGCTAACTAATGGAACTGAAAAAGCTCCTCAATGAACTTTCAAGAAAACCTATTTGGTAGCATTCCTTGGTCACACTGATGCAACTCAGACAACCTAAAATGTGGTTGAAGTAACCCAAGTGTTTTTGCTGTGTGCATACATCACCACAAAATGCACCTCTTTTAACAAAACAGTTGACACTACAGACAGAGACCTTTTAATGCCACCGCCAGGGCTATATATATATATATATATATCAGCTACTGGGTATTGTCCAATCGATTGTGGCTGTGGCATATAGTGATGCTGAGTTCGATGTCTTGATCTCCTAGAACAGATTCATATACTCTAACTTTCACTGCCTGCATGTGCTGTCAGAGGTAGACTGGATGGCAGAGATATAGATTGGACATCACAGAGGCACTGTCTCTCAGCTAGATAGCTACATGCAGCTGTGCCTCTGCAGTATTTAAGGACTTAGTATGGAAAATGTGGCACAATGATCCACAAACCCAAACTATGGTACGTATCACTTTGCATATAGGAGAAAGACGAGAGCTGTAAGAGAGCTCTGAGTAACTTCGACCAAAAGCCAAAGACAAGACTTCTGTGTATGGATGTGAGCTTGTGCTTTGAAGGTGTGTGCAGCAGTGCTGTATTATTTGGGATGTTCCACTAGCCTGTCCACCACAGTAAGCAGGGTGGCATTGCATGGAGTGATAGGGACTCACTATGTGTGTGAGACTCCAGAGCCCACTGCAGCCTGGAAGTTTAGGAAGTTAAAAGACAAGACAAGGGTCAGCCTAAATATGGTGTGAATTTGTAGCTATTGTCAGGGCTGTACGAGAACATAGAAGAGGTTTGACAATGGCTGTCTCACTGACCCCTCCCCCTCCACCTCCAAGTACATTTTGTGTGCAGTGGCTACTATCATTTCCTTCTCTCTATAAATTGGACCAATAGAGTGGGCAAATAGAATCTAAGGTTAATTGTGTCTGAGGTGCCTTTATCAGATCTGCCTGCCTGAATGCCTATCCTGACTGACAACACAACAGCACAGTTTCTGGAGATTGTACCAGTGGCGGATCTAGAAATGTTGAAAGGGGGGTTCAGTCACCGGCGCGCTTCGCGCGCCGGAAAATTTTTGGCTTGCCACGCCCACTTTCGTCACGTGAACGCTAAAATATAGCTGGAAGGCCGAACCGAGGGGTCCGTCACAAAAGAAATCTCGTACACTGCCCGACAGTGTTGTTTTAGTTGACTATAATTTTACTAAAAATACATTTTAGTATGGCCTTTTTAAAATTTAGTTAACCAAAACTACAACTAACTAAAATTTTTTGCTAAGCTGGGAACTATAACTGAAATATCCAAGAACATACAAGAAGAAACCTGTCGGCAGAAATCCAAACTGAAATCCAGAAGTCCACTGTGAAATCCAGAAATCCACTCTGAAATCCGAAATTCACGTGAAATCCAGTGGATTTCGAAATCTCGTACGCCGAGGCGCGCCGTGGCGGACCCCTCGGGCCGAACTGAATATCTCGAAGCAACTCTAGGCCTAGTCAAATGTCTGGAGATCAGTAAGGAACTGATACGTGAGTGTGTAACTGTGCCTGGTTGTTGTTGCTGCATGCCACTGCTGCATAATCATTTGATGGACTCGTGCAGTTATGTACGCAAAATACATTACTAGCCGCCAAAGGGGGGTGCATTTGCACCCCCCTTACCCCCCCTAAATCCGCCACTGCTAGTAGTCTAGCTAGATCCATGCATGGACAGATCGAGTAGTACACTGCAAAAACAAAGTTGTTATTTTAGCTAAGTATTTGGTTACTACAGTTGCGTGACTATCCTTACTTTATGAATGCAGTGCTGGAAAAGATTCATGCAGTGGGAGCTGATGCTTGAGTAAACTTTAATAGCCTCCCACAAAATGTTTTACAAGCACTACATTCTTTGAATTAGCGTAGGAAGGATAGTCACGCAATTGTAGTAACGAAATAATTTGCTAAAACAGCAAACTTGTTTTTACAGTGTATAAGTATGCATGTATTCAATTTATACTGAGTACTCAATAAATTTCATGCCTTACTTGTTCTCTTTTACCTCAATATGATGCATATTCCATGAACTACCATGAATTCCAAGTTTGAGCATAAGGCTCATGTGCTATATAAACTATGTCTATGTGGTATCTCACTAGTGTGTGGGTTTAGCCTTGTTCCCAGGTGCTCCCTAGCAGAGGAAGGTACAATATAGGAAAAATATCATTTGGTGGTAAAGTTTGAAGTTCCGGATTGACAAGTTACATGGAAAAGATCATAATAGCAGTCCCCATCTCCCAGTTACCTCAGTGAAGCTGGTTGAAACGCACCCTATGCAGTTGGTGACTTTGCATAACATCTTTAGGTCTACTTTTTAGGAAAATGTGATTCATTGATTTTTCATGCCAATACTTCACCTAGGAGGCCTACAAGGTCTATGGATGACTGTACATAAATTCTACAGTCTCTATTAGGTAATCTTTTTTTACTCGGGAACGCTGACCTCACGAGGAAATATTGCCTGGGGACAACCGGGAACGTCCCGTGACACCGGACCTCCTAGATTCGGATAATTTTTAACGCTGATCGTAGGACTGCTACGCTGCGTGGTGTATTTGTTAGTATACACATGGCTCTCTAGTCCTCTTGCTCACATTCCAGAGAAAACAGCCGAAATGTCGACGCCATCAAAAGATAGCAGCCGTCACTGCAGTGTCAAAAACGATGGCCAAGATCAGGATGTAAGTTTTAAATACGTACGCACGCAGGAACCAGGCACACTTTGGGAAAAAAACGCCGTGTATAAATACAAACGCTTGAAGAATTGGTACTTTAAGATTTTGCGAAGTGAGTTTTGGGTATGGACAAAACCTACACTCTGGACTCTGGACTGGACTATGCCAATGGACTGGTATATTGGAGAGTATAGATATAGTGTTCTAGCTCTGCTGGATTGCCCAATGAGCAGGGGATTGGCCTAACAGTAGGAACGGACGTGTGCAGCTTCAGCAAGATATGCTGGTTGATTGAAGCCATCTGTCTGCTCTTACAGCCTCCCAGTCCAGCTGGTTGGCAAGGAGTTGTATTATAACGCCTAATGTATAAGCTTTGAAGGGAAAGAAATCCACAGATATCCAGCTGACCTTGTGAATACTAGTCAGATGCTGTTACCACTGAGCCACTGCATGGACCCATGGCAGAGGCCAGAGTAGAAACAAGCGTTGTAACAGCCAGGCTAGAGGCCTCAGCTAACTTCAGCTGTTGGGTGCACTGCCAAATGGGGATCCTCTGTGAAGAGGGTTGTAGGCCTGGGGTAGATTGGCTGTGCAAGCACATTGGCTGAGTAGATACACTCACTATCCAGCACCTTAATTCGCAAAGTGTGTGACTTGTAAGACTACTCAGCCTCTAGCTCAATCACCAATCTCCCAATGCATTGTCTTGACCTTAAACACTGACATATGCACTGAAAAAGTCCATAGGTATCTGTATAATCCTAACCTTTGCCACAAGACTGGAAGCGATCAAAAACTGCATGGTGGGAAGACCTGGAAACGCTAGGTTAGTGCTGCTGTCCAGTCTAAAATCAAGTCCAAAATTGAGTCCATAATCCAGTCCAGAGTCCAGAATCCAGGTTTTGTACCTACCCATGAATTTTACTAAAACTTCTTGCTGGCATAAATCAAATGGGTATCATCTGGGTATGTATACATGTTTTTGCACTCTATCAATCAGTATATGTTACACCTGTGTATAGCTGCTGAAATTCGAAGTAGAGGTGGAAAGGAATGCTAAAACCAAGATTTTGAGTTATTTGAAGGATTGATATCCGTCTTAGACAATTCAATTTCCATTACTGGCACTGTACATACTGAGTGGTTACACTGTACATATAGACTTGCAATCAGGAGGCAGAAATAGTGAACCTCCAAGGGCATTCTCTTGTAGGGCTGCTTCCAGGAATCACCATATGTACCTTCTGTTACTGTGTCAACTGTACACAATTAGCGTTGATGTTAACGTTGACAGTATGCAAAAGAAAATGTATTATTGGGGATTTTGTACTTCTTCGGTGCCACTGCAAAAATAAAGTTTTTGTAGTAACACAACTGTAGTAGCCAAAGTGTTTGGTTACTACAGTTGTGTGACTATCCTTACTATGCAAATTTTATGAATGCAGTGCTGGAAAAGAATTTATGTAGTGGGAGCTGATACTTGAGTAAACTTTACTAGCCTCCCACAAATGTTTACAAGCACTACATTCTTTTAATTAACATAAGTCACGCAATTGTAGTGTTTTTATAGTGCATGCTTGCATCCAATAGTAGCTGTTGCCGCTCTATTAAATTGCACACATTGACTGTAGTAGGATGTTGTATTGCTCAAATAGTTTGTAGGCGTTTCAGATGCCGCGCAATGTTTTGGCTAGCATGCAAAGCACTCAAGAGCTCGAATTATGATCACTACAACTGCCCTTGTAGTCAAACTCAGCATCAGAGACGGCTTACTTTGCTTGAATGCAGTGCCTAAAGTATGGAGGTATAACTGCGCAAATGAGCAGTGATAAATTGTAACTGGACAGTGATAAACACAGGTTTGACATTTGGCTAAGTGCATTGCAGCACTGCAGATTGCAACAATATAAAATATGTGCATAGGTTACAGTAGTCTGTTTATGCATGTCTGTGTGTGTGTGTGTCTGTCTGGTGGGAGGTGATGCCGGCACAGGCACTGCAATTGAGGTGACTTCAATCAACCCACAATTTTTTCCAGCGGTACCCTCTGCAAGAATTGTTCAGTTAAAACAATCTCAAGTGGTTACTACAGTTTTAGTGCACTGACCTCTGGCATACATCTTATGTCATGATGCAAGGTCAGCTGTCACAAAGGATATAATTGCTGGTGTTTATTGACTGAAAAGCCGCCAATGGTTCAGCAGATGATGTCTCCCATTATGCTATTTCTGGAATTTAACAGCTAAAACCTCTATCTTGACACTATTAGTAACTCTGTGTCTATATTTATGTTTTGTGCAATGGGGCAGGTTGGAAGGCATGAATTGCCAGATTTACAGCTGAATTTATATGATTAACATACAGCTGCTGGGATACTCTTGTACTTTGTGTGGGTATGCAACTTTTCCTGGAGAATAGCCAGAGAGTTGACTTTGTAGCCTCTTCTCAGGCTGGCTGCCTGGCTCTCTTTTGTATGATGAGCGACAGAAAGCTAGGCAGGGCACGAGGCTAAGTGTAGCTAAAGAGTTTGCACACAGTGTCGCCTGTAGCATTTTTCTCAGACCTTCTCACAGTCAACTTTTTGATCATTTACAACATGGTGAGGGCCTGGGAGATTTTCACATGATTGATATCAATGGCTGACAGAGACAAAAGAGTCAAACAATCTTAATTGAGGTCTTTCTGGTAGCTTGTGTCTGTTGCATAAAAGTGGGAAGAAAATAATATCTGGAGGCATACTTGCTTGCCAATGTTTTATCATTTGATACGGACAACTAAGTACATAATGGAGCAATGCAAGAAATGACACAAATGAGTTGTTCAACAGTGGTTCATTTAGGGGGGGCACTCGCCCCCCCCTTGATCACATCTCGCCCCCCCTTGCTTCCAAATTATAAATTCTCTATTCACTACAAAGAATGCACCAGAAGCAGTCTCAGACAATCTAAAATCGAAAATTTTCTGGGGGAGCATGCCCCCAGACCCCCCTCTTTGTCATACCCCTTGGATCAATTTCTAAATGAAGGCCTGTTTAAGTAAAATGAAGAAGATCAATTTTTGTTAATGCCCTGTAAGTCTTTCCATTGCTGTAAACCTGAATTTTATTAGAGCTTGAGTCATGTGACTAGTTTGACTTCTACTGCAGCACTGCAAGTTGCAACAATACCTGTGTGCCGAGGGTTAACAAGGAAGTTAATGCTTGAGGCCAAACATTTCTTGATGTGGGTGCTTGCAACATAATATGTATGTTATGTATAGCTGTGTATTCTCTGTTGTTCCGTGTTCCATAGCTCAGAGTAAAATATAGCTCATTTGATGCATCAGCTGAGGTGTGCACAAGGCAAAATCTGCACTACATTTATAAGGCAAAATAAGTTATGCATTCACTTTCCTTTCTTCATCTCCACCCCATGCACCAATGTCAATGTTTGGATACCTAACTTCCTTCTCTCTACTACATGCACGCGCACACAGGAAAAGGAAGATGGGCAGACACCAAAAAGTGTTGATGATGAACCTGAAACTCCACTTTCCGTTAAGGCACGGGTGCAACTTTGGGAGCAGGTAAAATGAAGAAAGTGAAATAATTGCATGGACTTTTATATGTAACTAGTTGGGTATATGACTACATCCCAAAACTAGTCATGTGACCAATTGCGAGGGCATATATCAAAGACTATTTGTGTTCAGACTACACCACAAAAATATCATGATAATATTATATTCTACTGCAAACTTCTGATGACTGAGGACGAGGGCAGTATGATTCACTTTATACCACATTACGAGGGCAGTACTACATTACATCACATTGTAAGCATTCATTGGATGAATAGAGGGTCATTATTATACTCCTTTCATGTAGAAACTGTAAGATAATAGTTTATACCAAACTGGGTTGTGGCTTACAGTCTCAATGTAGATATCCCACCTATACTACATAATAGTACAAAGCTATATTGAAAAATATGATGTCATCTGTATTGTTCCGAGTGCACAGCACGAGTAACAAACAATATAACAATAAACATGACTTTTTGTAAACTGCAAAGCTTCCTCATTGACTCTTGTTCTTTTGTGTGAGTTAGATGTATGACAATAACAATAAACACAAATAATTATACTCTGTTTATCTAAGGAGCAGCCCGTCTAGCATAGTTCATCAGTATATCCAATACATATTCTCCATTTCACCCTTATATATCTAACCACCCTCTCCTTCTAGATCTCCTCACCACTGCACAAGCCGGCAAAGAGAAATGAGCAGACCATGAAGCTCGATGTTGAGCCTGAAACTCAACCTCAGGTATTATCTACTTTCAGGTATTTTAAAGAGTGTATACTCACCCACCTTTAATATATAAATTTGGTTTGCAAAACTATTGAGCCATGCCTTCATATCAGAGGTACTGTCTATGTGCTGTAAATCAGCGTTTCATACTAACTTCATTGAAAATGTATGGATCTTGCAGTAACAAACTCGTGCTATATATATTCAGTGCTTGAGGGGTGGGTGGTAGTAGACTGATGTTTCTTATGACGACCCGCTGTCTCAGCCTGCATGATGCTTCTTCGCCCTGCTGATTCCACCTTAGGCATTCTTATCCCATGAAAAGGGTCACACAGCCAATCCAAAATCTGATCTAGAGGTGGTGAATGGCAGATAATTGTCCTGGCTTTAACAATCTCCTGATTTGCAGTGGAGACTCAGCACAAAATTTTATACTGCCTATGAGTGCTAGCTCTTGTACATTCTCTAAGTTGCAGTGCGCAGCGGCCTTACCTGGTGTGGACTTTTCACCTTTTGCAGGTCCCACTGGATCTCACAATCCCAGGCATCACAGAGGTACGTATGCATCTACCCATTCTCCACTTTGTTTTTATGCCTCCAGTATTTGGTTGCTCCATATGTACACATAGTAGCATACAGGAGGTGGGGAAGGGCGTTGGAATGAGGACATGCCATTGTTATGCTTACAACAGTTGGTTTTACCTTCATTGCAAAGCCTGCCTTACAAAAAGAAGTTATCCCATATCTCCAGCTGCCATACAACAAGCAGGTAGAGCAAGCCCTGAAACACTCGATTTCAACCATCGCTGGACTGAGAGGCTGTGTGCACTACTGCCGGCATTAATCAGCTACGTACTGCATCATGATTAGCTGCAGAGAAGTAGAGTGGACTCTAGTTCAGCATAAATGTCACCGTAGCCCTAGGCTTAGCTGTATCACCCATACATACATACCTTAGCCTGCCTTCATTGATATCCGTGAACTTTCCAAAGTAATAGACACTGCCCTCAAATAGTAGCCGCACTGAAAAACAGTGAAATAATAGTAGCTGCAGCACCTGATGCAGGAAATACAGTATTAACTAATGAACATCCACTGTAGCCACAGCACCTGATGCAGGAAATACAGTATTAACTAATGAACATCCACTGTAGCCGCAGCATCTGATGCAGGAAATACAGTATTAACTAATGAACATCCACTGTAGCCACAGCACCTGATGCAGGAAATACAGTATTAACTAATGAACATCCACTGTAGCCGCAGCACCTGATGCAGGAAATACAATATTAACTAATGAACATCCACTGTAGCCGCAGCATCTGATGCAGGAAATACAGTATTAACTAATGAACATCCACTGTAGCCGCAGCATCTGATGCAGGAAATACAGTAATAACTAATGAACATCCACTGTAGCCGCAGCACCTGATGCAGGAAATACAGTATTAACTAATGAACATCCACTGTAGCCGCAGCACCTGATGCAGGAAATACAGTATTAACTAATGAACATCCACTGTAGCCACAGCACCTGATGCAGGAAATACAGTATTAACTAATGAACATCCACTGTAGCCGCAGCACCTGATGCAGGAAATACAGTATTAACTAATGAACATCCACTGTAGCCACAGCACCTGATGCAGGAAATACAGTATTAACTAATGAACATCCACTGTAGCCCCAGCACCTGATGCAGGAAATACAGTATTAACTAATGAACATCCACTGTAGCCGCAGCACCTGATGCAGGAAATACAGTATTAACTAATGAACATCCACTGTAGCCGCAGCACCTGATGCAGGAAATACAGTATTAACTAATGAACATCCACTGTAGCCGCAGCACCTGATGCAGGAAATACAGTATTAACTAATGAACATCCACTGTAGCCGCAGCACCTGATGCAGGAAATACAGTATTAACTAATGAACATCCACTGTAGCCGCAGCACCTGATGCAGGAAATACAGTATTAACTAATGAACATCCACTGTAGCCGCAGCACCTGATGCAGGAAATACAGTATTAACTAATGAACATCCACTGTAGCCGCAGCACCTGATGCAGGAAATACAGTATTAACTAATGAACATCCACTGTAGCCGCAGCACCTGATGCAGGAAATGCAATATTAACTAATGAACATCCACTGTAGCCGCAGCATCTGATGCAGGAAATGCAATATTAAATAATGAACATCCACTGTAGCTGCAGCACCTGATCATAGAAATACTTTGTATTCCACATCCACTGTACATGGCAACATGTTTCACACACAAACATGTTATGTAGGTATGTAGACTCATCTATCCTGTTGTGTCACACCTGTAGAATGTGATGAGTGAAGACCTCAGACACCAGTTAGCCGGTGTGCAATCGTGCAGGGAACTGCTGTCAAAAGATCCCCGTGACTCCGTCATAGAGTATGTGGTAGGGTAGTACCTTGTGCGAAGATGTTTGCTATTCATTTAATTTATATAGGAGATCTAGAGGCACTTGTAGAGAGTATTCTTGAGCAAAGAGGGTATTTACAATAACAATTCATTTGCAGTACCAAGCTGCTTATTACAAGTGAGATTTTGTATTTGTAACTTTTTGCTTGTCGATCACTTTTTTGACTATAAAGAATTCCAAAGTGAAAGTTCTAGGCTCCATTTAACTGTATGTGCAAGTCTTGTGCTTGCAAGGCTGGCTTTTAGCACAGATGTCAGCTTGGCAGTACTGTTGTCAATGGTGTGATATATATGGACATGTACATTGTGTGTGGGAGTGGCTGTCACTGCAGTATTTTCATCACTAATAGGAGTGGCATTGTTCCAAGACTGGCAGAGCTGCTTGGAAAATCAGAAAAGTGAGTTATAAGTTTAAGTTTATGCTGCAGATAAAAATCATTGACAAGTGGTTGATTGACACCCTCCCTCCTAACCTCATTCCCAGGCTCCCATATTTTTGTAGTAGCTGTGAAACTGCATGGAGTAACCACTCAAGAGGTTCTTCAGCTGAACACAAACACATGCACACACACACACACACACACACACACACACACACACACACACACACACACACACACACACACACACACACACACACACACACACACACACACATGCACATACACACATACACACACACATGCACATGATCCTCCTGTTTGTCTCCTACTGTCTGACCCTCCCTCCTCAGCCCCAGCCTACAGTTTGAGGCAGCATGGGTACTTACCAGCATTGCCTCTGGCTCATCCCACCAGACCAGAGCTGTGGTAGAAGCTGAAGCAGTGCCAATATTTGTCCAGCTTATTTCGTCAACGGACATGAGTATAGTGAACCAGGCTGTGATGGCGCTAGGGAACATTGCTGGGAACAGAGCTGAGGGCAGAGATGCCACCATCAGCTGTGGGATCATTCGGCCACTGATTGCCCTCATTACGCCAACTCTGCAGGTGTGGTTTGGCTAATACCTTTACACTTGTTTGGTAGCATATATAGGGGATGTAGTGGTACTAGCTCCAGGGTAGTACTGAGACAAACAAAAATGTAGTAGAAAATATATAGTTGGTCATAGTCTCTTGTGCACCATCCTCAACCTTCATTCTCTCTTTCTACTCTATCACTTACCCCCTCCCCCCCCCCCCCCCCCCCTCCCCCTCCCCCTCCCCCTCCCCCAAACACACACACATGCACATCAGGTGATTTACCTTCGGAATATTGCACGGACACTATCCATGCTCTGCAGGCACAAGAACCCACCTCCCACTTTTGAAAATGTACAGCAGCTACTGCCTTCTCTAACAAAACTTGTGGAACATGATGACAAAGATGTAAGTTCAGCTAGCAAGTTTTATCCTCACTAAATATAATACCCTTGTTCACAATCCACACATGTATTTACCTTTAGCAATAATTATGTGCTATTCTGTAAGCCCATGTAACTGTCAGCTTGTGATCACAGCACACACAGTTTGTTGTGGCAGCTTTAAACTGCATGCTCAACCAGTAAAGTAGATTCTCGATAATTCAGAAACATCATTTGATGCACATACACATTAATTTTGATGAACATACACCGTGCAGGTGGTGAGTGATGCATGCTGGGCCTTATCCTATGTGACAGATGGAAGCACAGATCGAATCCAAGCAGTGATGGATGCCGGTGCGGTACCACAACTAGTGGAGCTGCTTGGAAGCAATGAAATTGCCTGTGTGGTAAGTGTGGGTGTGCACACTTTGCGATCAATTTGTATATCACTTCCTCATGGGCTAGTTCCTTTCCTCATCTCTCCTATCCCTTCCTTTTTCCCTACAGACCCCAGCACTGCATACAATAGGGAACCTTGTGACCGGTAGTAGTCACCAGACTCAGTTTGTACTGGACTGTGGTGTTCTTAAACACTTCACACGGTTGCTCAGACATCATGACTCCAACATACAGAAGGTACATGAGATGGGGACATGGAAGCACTGTGTCTGTTTGTATTAACAATATTTTTAATGTATAAAAACACTAGAGGTACCTGTTAGAACATTTTCCCCCACACTTTCTTCCAATGTAGTAGTCCAGGTGTTGTGTTACTCATACATTGTGATGGAGGTAATGAGTTTTACTTAGCTAAAGTCTCATACATGTACTCTGATTATGATTTATGAGGACTAAAATCTCTTTGAAATAAAAAATTTCTTCTTCATAAAGTTTATGAAGCAGAAATTTTTCGATCTCTATAATATATAAGTATCACCATAGTACCAAGCTATACCGGAAAATATCAGGATTTGTTGCCGTCTGTATTGTTACGAGTGCACAGCACAAGTAACAATGCCAACGGCAACAAACGAGTGATATTTTTTCCGGTATAGCTTGGTACTATGGTGATAATAATTTTATCGTACGAACCTTCGATTTCATTGCACGTTCAGACGCAGCGCATGTGACTTGTAGTACCTGATACGGATTCTCGCGTGACTTGCAGTAAAATATACGGCTTTTTATAAACTGCGTGCAGCTGCAAGGCTTCCCCATTGACTCCCATACATTAGCGTGAGTTAGACGTATGATAAACTCATTTCATTGCAAATTCATCTCTGTAAACTCAAATGAATTGTTCCACATATTTCATTGTCATGAAGAATTTATTCAAGGCTGACAATGAAGTATGTGGAACAATTCATTTGAGTTTACAGAGATCAAATATCTGCCATGCGTAAGCTTTTTGGGTTTACTGTCACTACTCTTGTCTCTAGTCTGTACTGTACTTGATGTTGTCACTATCTACACATGTCTGACTTGAGCTCATAAAAAGGCTATGTACCAT
Organism: Agelas oroides; assembly: GCA_949130485.1. Classification (NCBI taxonomy): domain Eukaryota; kingdom Metazoa; phylum Porifera; class Demospongiae; order Agelasida; family Agelasidae; genus Agelas; species Agelas oroides. The sequence goes on along the minus strand of OX422191.1, from coordinate 76,783 downwards.
TGGGATCAAAAGCGGTGTGTGTCTGGGAGCTCGAGGATTTGAGGAGACAAGATAACAACTCAAGTCACATTTAGCTTAAATATTGGTATATATGCAAACAAATCAGCATTGATGTACTAACAATGTTCACAGAGAGCAAAAAAAGCATCGTATGGCACTATGCATGTCTAAGATTTCTACTTCAGACATGCATAGTGTTTGAGGTTGTGTTTCTCAAACCTCCACAAGTTTGCTCCATTAGACGCACGAAGCTCGCTCCAGGATGGGCACTCATTAGAGTAAACTTTGACACTTTGGACCAAAAGTAGGGGTTCAGCACTCTTTCGAGGGTGGGCACACTTTTGCATGACTACAGTAGTGTTCAAGTCTTGAGAACACATGCATATACCAGTATACATACATACAATATTGCACGTATGATGTCAAGGAGAAAAAAACAAAGTTATGAGCATGAGGTGCCTACAAAGCCTGTATGTACTTCAGTGATCTCCATGTGAACTTTCTCTCAATCTCTTTCTCCTCGCAGGAGGCAGCCTGGACTATCTCCAACATCACTGCTGGTCAGCCCCACCAGATCCAGTGTGTGGTTGACGCTGGCCTGGTGCCAGCTATTATTGATGTTATGATCAAGGTAAACCATGTGACAACTATCTGCAGAAGAAAGGGAATGGGATGATCAATTGGATTGGGATGGACATCAATACACCATATTGAAAGTCATACAACACCAAATGGAGTAAATTTAGGAGTCTTCTTGGCCAGCAAATAGAAGGAACTTCCTTCACTAATTGATTCAAATATTCTTGCTAAATCAAGTAAATTATACTACAGTAAAAACTCTAACAACGGACCCTCCGAAAAGCGGACAACCTCTGTACAGCAGACAGACCACTTGCCCCCGATTGATTTTACCATAGAACTAATACATTTCGAACCTCCGAGAAGCGGACACCTCTCAACTCCGAACAACGGACACTGATCCGTCCCTGACGTACCTTAGCCAATATAAAATTACCTCCGAAAACGGACAGTGAAGTTACACCCACATAATGCGGACGCTTGTCGACCGCTTTCGTAATGCCACCGTCACTGGATTCAAAGACCGAGCACTATATTAGCACTATTGCTCATCGTGCTAGCCTTTCTCGTCAGCGTAAAGCAACGGAGAGGTCCGAAAATGCGCGGCATTCAACAGCCCAGCCGGCCGATCACAGATTATCATGCCTACCGGAAGTATGGTTCCTCTTGCCATCTTGCTATTGAAAAAACCCATCAAAATGAAGCAGAATATATTATAATAATACAGTTAAGTGTTATTTTTCATCTTTAAGAAATTTCCAATAGGTTTACACGAAAACCTCCGAGAAGAGGACAACCTCTCTACAAGGGACAACTGGCCTGTCCCCAATGTGTCCTTTGTTCGGAGGTTTTACTGTGAACTCTGGACGTTTTCCTCTGATTAAGACAATTAAATCTCTCTTCTGCTTATCTTTGGAGGTAACATCACGTTTGTCCTTTCCTACCAGGGAGAGTACAAGGCACAGAGAGAGGCAGTATGGGCAATCAAAAACCTCACGGCAGGAGGGACCATTGAGCAGATAATGAAGATTGTGACAGCTGGTGCTCTGAAGCCACTGTGCGACCTGCTGGCTGTGAAGGAGACTGAGATTGTCACTATGGCTGAAGACACCCTCATCAACATTCACAATGTGAGCAGAGCGTGCAGACACAAATACTCAAATTTAGGAGAGCAGAACACACTTCAGTGATGCTAACAACCTACATCCCTGAGAATGCGTGCACTAAGATCACTTCAGTGATGCTAACAACCTACATCCCTGAGAATGCATGCACTAAGATCAATAAATTTGAGTTTTTGTGTCTGTCGCTGCAAGTTTATTAAACCAGTTTTTCAAATCGCCTTTTTTTTCCACTATTTTTCCTCTCGTATCCCTGTGACTGATCTCTGTGCATATGCAGCAGGATAAAGGCAGCATGCTAGTATGTATTCTGCTGAAGTAATTGAGCAAGTAATGACACACACACACACACACATCATACAGGCTACGACAAAGATCCAGCAAGTGGAACAGGTGCGTTTGATGATTGAAGAGTGCAGTGGACTGGACAAGATTGAGGCTCTGCAGCAGCACCACAAAGAGAAACTAGACAGTCTCACCACCTTTATTGACAAGTTCTCCTCTGAGGTAAGCTAGTGTCAGGTTAATAATTTTATTGTTTAACCCTTTAACCACCGATGACGCCTTTTGGCATCGTCTGACTTTGGCTGCATGTTATCAGTTGGTGCAATCCGTTTTCAAGATAGGTTTTGTGCTAGCAAAAAAGGTGGGATGGGGGAGGTGGGCGGGTGTATTCAAGACATGCCGTGCACATGGCGGTTGCCTTGGCTGGCTGTAGAATGGCCCTTGGTCGGCACTGGCTGGACCGTCTCTCACCTTGTTAGCACAAATTGGTGTAGAAACAACTCCTCTCCCCTTGTAGGGGTACCATTTTTGGAAGTGTGCATCAAAGAAGCTTTGGCTCAAGTTTCCAGTGCTAGCTAGCTCCAAGCAGAAGTGGAAATACGGAACAAAGAAGGCATCCATAGCCTAAAAAAGGCTTCCTGTAAATAGCCTATGGTGGTTAAAGAGTTAACATGGGGAATTGATCTGCTACTGGCTATTTGTAGTGACCACATGCATGTACTTGGCATTGCTATAGTTTCATTCCCACAAATTCAAATTGGTTTACAAGAGCTTGTTATAATTCATTTCCATATCTCTGTATTTCAGGAGGAGGAGGGGGGTCAGTCATTGGTCACAGAGTCAGATTCCTAGTGTGTGTGTGTTTGTTTTTTTTGGCTTGGAAAATACGTTATGGAAATCTTTTTATTTTGGGGTCCTTTCTCTAATTTTGTCAAACAAAACTTCTATTTTTGTGTTCACAACGTGCAATCTAATGCATGGTGTGTGTTCTTATGAGGATAGCAGCTAAGCATGCATGTACTGAAGATGATTTTATTGTCCCACTGCATGCATGATAGTGTTTGATCTAAGATGATTTTGTGCAAATCTCTGGCAGTGAACTGCATACATTATGAGCTACTGACTGCAGGATAACTCTCAACTATTAGTGGCACATGTATAACGTTACACTTCTCCAGTTGCTACATCGACTGCAAGTCTAAACCCCACCCTAAAGTGCTCCAGAACCTTGAGTTTAGTGCTGCAGATTTACCTTAGCTAGAGTTCAGTGCTGTCAGAAGGGCTTGTTTGCTCTTCTGTTTTTCTATGTTTTCTGAATGAGGAAGAGAGGAGGAAACAAGGAAACTACTTATGCAACCTTGGTAACCATCTATTAGTGGTTGAAACCACTAATCTGAGTTTACTTTGAGGAATGGGGTAGAGATGCCAGCAAGGCCATACCAATTTGATCTTTTGATTCACGAGTAGGGTTCACAAAAAAAGTGGGTAGGTAGGTCGAATTATATTCATAAATGTAAATATGAATCTCATTATAAGTATTGCCCTGCTCGAGCTCGATATGGTCACTTTCTCCACAGTTTCACCGCAGAGCTCTTCTGAGACCCCAAAGTGTCCGTAGCCTTCGCAGAAACTACCGTAGAAGGAACCAGGGTTGTTTGTCCTCGTTTAACTTCCCCATGCACCAACCAGTGCAACCCACAACTCTGAAGGGATACACGTGTCAGACATCTTGTATACAGTTGCCTAGCATCTCACGTGATTAATTGGTGACGTCATAAAATAATTTACATTTATAAATCCTTCTTTCTAAAAATAGAGTCGCCGTACTCGTGAATCAAAAGATCAAATTGGTATGGCCCAATGGAGCACACTAGGTCTTCTGAAGGAAACCACTGAACAAGAAGCTCCTCAATGGACTTCCTTTTTGGTAGCATTCCTTAATCACCAGATGAATGCCTCCCTCAGATGTAACTGCATGAGATGACCTAAAAGTATGGTTCAAAGTCACCGTTGTGCTGAAGCTTGAGTAAATACTCAGAGCCTAATTGAACATAGTTGTGATATACATAATAATTATAAGCTGCACCCAAAGAAAATCTAGTATAGCTAAAGATCTTCAGGCACTGGATCACCTAGGACTAGCATCGTTATAAGTCACCACATCCTCCAAATACAGAAATACACACTACAGTATCCACCATATGGCCTTTGTTGCCATACAAGGCACACTGCTAGTTAACTAACTGCATATAGTGTATATACCTTCTCCATTTTAAGGTGGCAGAGAACCCTGTTACTTTCAAGGTCGACAAACCTGGAATCCAAGCTGATAGAATTCTTTGTCTTGTTAAAATTTTAGCGCACCGTCAGTTTTGGGAGTCTTCAACCGTTCACTGTCCGTAAAATTGGGGATTTTCCCCATTTCCTGTCGGCATTGCCATCCAATAATCAGTTTTTATCATACGTCTAACTCACGCTAATGTATGGGAGTCAATGGGGAAGCCTCGCAGCTGCGCGCAGTTTATAAAAGGGTCGCGTAAGGTGCCAGGTGAAAGCCGCATCCGGTGGGTGGAGCTAAGGGCACGACCTAGATTACGTCATGATGACATGTGAAGCGAAGGGCTGTAGCTGTTACATCGTGTCATTGCGCTGGCTTCGCATGACTGTTGTACTTTGACATCGACTGCTGCTTGCTTGGCAAGGCCCACAGCCAACTGTTCTGCAGCTCTTCGCCGGGCTAAGGTATTCAGTAGAGATTTTAATACAAGTATACCAATGCATCAGAATTCATAAGTTGACATAAAACTCAGCAGGAGTCTATTTGAATTGCATAAATTTAAGTAATAATGACCTACTCTGGTACATGTACACATAGCTACTGAAGTTCTTGAGGCTCTCCATCCTGGGGCGACAGGCCTGTGTTTTATTGGTTGGTGATATTGATAGGATTAACTAATTCACTAAGTACTTCCACCTTCTCAGAGACGATAAAAATAAAAACGTGCATGTCTTCTAGTCTCGCAAGCCACACCCTTCACAGAGAGGAAGGGTCTGGTCACACTGCAACCATAGAGTTGTTGCCATGGCAGAAACTTGATGTGACCAATCAGATCTGCACTCTTTGTAGGTCGCATCCATTGTCATGGAGCACAATTATGTCGCATGTTAAGCAGTAGCCTCCTCCTAGCTAAGCAGATGTCAGCATCTTATTATTTAACTGCTGCATGCATTCGATAATTGCGTTCCTCGCTGACAACTCAATGGTTGTATCGTGACCAGACCCTTCCTCTCTTTGCGAAGGGTGTGGCTTGTTAGACAACATGTATTCCTGATCAAGGAAGTAAATAGTTTTGTGTCAAATAATGGAGAAATTGTCATTCTTACTAGCTTATATCAAAGTGCTCATGTGCATGTTTGGTCTGCATAAAATTGCTTAGGCCTAACCTGACCTGCCTGACTGCTTTTTATGGCCATGTAAGATTATTAGTTTCTCATCAGCCACCTGCATGGATTTCTGAGATAGAGTATATCACCGTTATTTCTTTTTTCATATAAGATACTAACGACGTACCGGATAAGCGTAGCAATGAACACAATGCCAACAAACGTGTCTCTCTACTCCACAGCATCGAAAGAGCTCTTCTACAACAGCGTATAATGAGCATTGATCCTCCTGACATCATTTTTGTTGAGTTCTTCGGTGAGAAATATCTGTCGGCTAAGAATAAGCTGCCCACCCGCATTGGGTGCAGATAAAACACTTGATGAGAAACTAAAAATCAACGAACTGTTTGCATCCAACAACCATGTGACTACACGTTTCTTAGGAGTAGTACAGAGAAATGGGTATGATTTATAGCTGTCACTGATAGCAGAAGGCTTGAGCATCAATCAAAGTGGCTACAAGTAGTGATGTCAGTCCCCAGATTACGCTTATCCACAATCTCTGAGTCTGGTGGTTTAATTCAATATTCTTGTCAATAGGATGCTTGGAATATCGGATGGCCAACAAAATCAAGGAGTGTATAATCAATAGTGACAAAGAGTGAACTGTATCAGTGCTCCATTCTTAATTTGCTGGACATATACGTTCTTGACAAGGAATTTGAGTCAAAGCACCTGCTATTCTTCATTGGGGAGCCTAGATGGCTTGACATGAGACTATTTACTCCCTTGACTAGGAATACATGCACGTTTTGTTATCATCTCTGAGACATTGGAAGTACTAAGTGAACTAGTTAATCCTAGTACTAGAGTAGGCCATGATCATGATTTATGCAACCCGCTGGACTCCTGCTGAGTTTTTATGAGGTCTGATGCATTGGTACACATATAAATCTCTACTGGATACCTTAGGAAGTGCTGTAGAACAGTTGGCTGTGTGCCTTGGCCGAGGGGTCCGTCACGGCGCGGTTCGGCGTACGAGATTTCGAAATCCAGTGGATTTAGGTGGATTTCTGGATTTCAGTTTGGATTTCTGGATTTCAAAGTGGATTTCTGGATTTCAAAGTGGATTTCTGGATTTCAAAGTGGATTTCTGGATTTCAAGTGGATTTCTGGATTTCAAAGTGGATTTCTGGATTTCAAGCGGATTTCTGGATTTCAAAGCGGATTTCTGGATTTCGCTATTTCTGAAGATACAGCTCATGAACAATCATGAACCACATTCCTCTCAGCCTATATGCTAACAGAATACAATGTCACAGGCAGTTCACCGCTACATAGCGCATAGGCAGCGTGTTCGTTGATTGTCATACATATACATACGCATACTGCGTGTTCGTTGATTCTCATACATATTCATACGCATACTACGTGTTAGTTACATACATATTCATACCGTACTGCATGTTCGTCATACATAATACATCCAATTACATCACCTTGGAAGAATGACCTTTGTGCCCGACCGCGAAGATCGGCCGCGTACAAAGGTCATTCATTGTGGTGACGTTCTATTACGTCATAGAAAATCAGTGCACGTGCACGTCCTTGTAGTGTAATTAATGTAAAGTATACGGATATTTGCGGAGTATTTTAATAGAATCCTGAATTGGATTTCCGGATTTCAGTGGATTTCTGGATTTCAGATTGGATTTCTGGATTTCAGATTGGATTTCTGGATTTCAGAGTGGATTTCTGGATTTCTGGATTTCACAGTGGATTTATGGATTTCAGTTTGGATTTCTGCCGACGGTGTACGAGATTTCTTTCGTGACGGACCCCTCGGCCTTGGCCCTTGCCAAGCAAGCAAGTCAGCAGTCGAGGTCAAAGTACAACAGTCATGTCAAGATGTCAAACAGGTGCACGTGTATCCTTCATGTGTCACACGATATAGGTCACGCCCATAGCTCCACCCACCGGATGCGGCTTTCACCCGGCACCTTACGCGACCCTTATAAAAAGGCGTATTTTTTACTACAAGTCACGCAAGAATCTAGCCTCGTTCCCAGGCTCCTCCGCTCCGGAACGCGATATTGAAGTTGTACACGCGGAGAGAGCCTGGTATTTATTCTCACGTGAGAACCCTCAAAGATAGAACGGAGGTAGAACGACCTTAATTGCGCGTGGGCGTACCCGAGACTCAGAACAGGAAAAAGAGTGAAGGTAGCGGCCAACTTACTACATGTATCTAGTTATCGGGGGTTGAATATCATACACACCGAGCGTTGAACGCACAGTTGGTTGAAAAACGCGCAAAACGTTGCCTTTCTGTTTTAGCCCTATTTCGATTACGTCATGCTACGTAGAATAGATACCAGGCTCTCCACGCGTGTACAACTCGCGTTCCGGGAGAGCCTGGGAACGAGGCTAGCAAGAATCCGTATCAGTACTGCAAGTCACGCGAGAATCCGTATCAGGTACTGCAAGTCACGCGAGAATCCGTATCAGGTACTGCAAGTCACGCGAGAATCCGTATCAGGTACTACAAGTCACGTGCGCTGCGTCTGAACGTGCAATGGTTCGTATGATAAAATTATTATCACCATAGTACCAAGCTATACCGGAAAAAATATCACTCTACTATACAAGAATATAGTTTACTATTAGCATGTGATAGCACAGTTTACTGTGGAATTTGGGATTAATAGCACTTGTAATGCCCTAAATAGCATTCGGCTTCGCCTCATGCTATTTAGGGCATTACTCGTGCTATTAATCCCAAATACCACAGTAAACTGTGCTATTACCTATACTAATAGGTATCTGGGACAGCCATGCAATGAGATTGCTCAGATGGCTGTCTACTGAGCAAAAGTTGAAATAGTCATTTGATTGGTCAATGTACACAATAGTACACTGATATTGTTTACTTGTAAATAATAGCATAGTTTATAGCTACACTGATGTTGTTTCCTGTAAATATTATGGTACAGTTTATAGTATACAAACAGTGCTTATACTATAAACAAATATAGTTTACTATTAGTATGTAATAACACAATTTACTGTGGAATTTGGGATTAATAACACTTGTAATGTCCTAAATAGCACTCGGCTTCGCCTCATGCTATTTAGGGCATTACTCGTGCTATTAATCCCAAATACCACAGTAAACAGTGCTTTGTAAATCCAAAACCCTCAACAGCCAGTATCTCGGTCCGAAGACTGTGATGAACATGCGTACAGATCGTGGAAAAGATTCCGGAACAGTGCTTCGCTATTACATTGACCCATCACTCAGTACAGGCACAAATTCTTCATTTCACTAATGCACGACCGCGGTTTCGGCCTGATTGGGCCTCGTCAGGTGCATGCAGTGTACACAATGCATACGTGCAGGACTATATATGCTAGTACAACATGGCGTGTGACGTCAGGCGTACCTACGCTATACAGACGCTACATGTACGCTATGTGCAGTTCTGTGGCAAGGTTGGTGATGGTGGGTCTAGACAGCTCTCTCCAGTCAATCATCCTCCATCCAGTCCCTTCCGTGCAACGTGGCCGGGCTGGCCATCGATTTGCATTGTGTCGAGCAGTCTGTCGATCTTGTAGGGTGGGTGGGCGTGGCTTTCTGGGGTGCTGCAGTCCACAATGATGTTCGATTGCCTCCTTGTGCTTCGGTGTTCTTGGCTTCCATGTGGTCGAATGTAATAGTGTGTTGAGAAAGGCTGGATCTCCATAGCGGGATTCACGGGAATCGGTGGGGGAGTCATGAGTCAGTATTTTGTAAATCCAAAACCCTCAACAGCCAGTATCTCGGTCCGAAGACTGTGATGAACATGCGTACAGATCGTGGAAAAGATTCCGGAACAGTGCTTCGCTATTACATTGACCCATCACTCAGTACAGGCACAAATTCTTCATTTCACTAATGCACGACCGCGGTTTCGGCCTGATTGGGCCTCGTCAGGTGCATGCAGTGTACACAATGCATACGTGCAGGACTATATATGCTAGTACAACATGGCGTGTGACGTCAGGCGTACCTACGCTATACAGACGCTACATGTACGCTATGTGCAGTTCTGTGGCAAGGTTGGTGATGGTGGGTCTAGACAGCTCTCTCCAGTCAATCATCCTCCATCCAGTCCCTTCCGTGCAACGTGGCCGGGCTGGCCATCGATTTGCATTGTGTCGAGCAGTCTGTCGATCTTGTAGGGTGGGTGGGCGTGGCTTTCTGGGGTGCTGCAGTCCACAATGATGTTCGATTGCCTCCTTGTGCTTCGGTGTTCTTGGCTTCCATGTGGTCGAATGTAATAGTGTGTTGAGAAAGGCTGGATCTCCATAGCGGGATTCACGGGAATCGGTGGGGGAGTCATGAGTCAGTATTTTGTAAATCCAAAACCCTCAACAGCCAGTATCTCGGTCCGAAGACTGTGATGAATGAATGAATGAATTTTATTTTTACGTCTTGTCCCTAGGACAGCAAGCCAGCTAGGCTCATAAGACGGCAGCACAGATAGTGTTGTACAAAAAGAAACTTATCATAGTACATTTATGGTTAGTAATATTAATGCAGCTAAGTTGTATATATGTATATAAAAAAGGAAAAATGGACCCAAGAAAGTTGAGGGAGTAGCTAATTATACTGTCAAGGCAGGGAGAGCATGGATGAAAGAATAGAATGTATTTAATGGCTGAAATAGCCCCCCATTGGGTACTCTTCTCTGAACACCAAAGACAGACTACACCGACAAGCCTTCCCCTGGGACCCTTCTCAGGGTACACCAGGGGACAGACTACACAGAAACAGGCAAGCCTTCCCCTGGGACCCTTCCGAGGGTACACCAGGGGACAGACTACACAGAAACAGACAAGCCTTCCCCTGGGACCCTTCTCAGGGTACACCAGGGGGCAGACTACACAGAAACAGGCAAGCCTTCCCCTGGGACCCTTCTCAGGGTACACCAGGGGACAGACTACACAGAAACAGACAAGCCTTCCCCTGGGACCCTTCCCAGTGTTCACCAGGGGGCAGACTACACAGAAACAGGCAAGCCTTCCCCTGGGACCCTTCCCAGGGTTCACCAGGGGGCAGACTACACAGAAACAGGCAAGCCTTCCCCTGGGACCCTTCCCAGGGTTCACCAGGGGGCAGACTACACAGAAACAGGCAAGCCTTCCCCTGGGACCCTTCCCAGGGTTCACCAGGGGACAGACTACACAGAAACAGACAGGCCTTCCCCTGGGACCCTTCCCAGGGTACACCAGGGGACAGACTACACAGAAACAGACAGGCCTTCCCCTGGGACCCTTCCCAGGGTTCACCAGGGGACAGACTACACAGAAACAGACAGGCCTTCCCCTGGGACCCTTCCCAGGGTACACCAGGGGACAGACTACACAGAAACAGACAGGCCTTCCCCTGGGACCCTTCCCAGGGTTCACCAGGGGACAGACTACACAGAAACAGACAAGCCTTCCCCTGGGACACTTCTCAGGGTACACCAGGGGACAGACTACACAGAAACAGACAAGCCTTCCCCTGGGACACTTCTCAGGGTACACCAGGGGACAGACTACACAGAAACAGACAAGCCTTCCCCTGGGACCCTTCCCAGGGTTCACCAGGGGACAGACTACACAGAAACAGACAAGCCTTCCCCTGGGACCCTTCCCAGGGTACACCAGGGGACAGACTACACAGAAACAGACAAGCCTTCCCCTGGGACCCTTCCCAGGGTTCACCAGGGGACAGACTACACAGAAACAGACAAGCCTTCCCCTGGGACACTTCTCAGGGTACACCAGGGGACAGACTACACAGAAACAGACAAGCCTTCCCCTGGGACCCTTCCCAGGGTTCACCAGGGGACAGACTACACAGAAACAGACAAGCCTTCCCCTGGGACCCTTCCCAGGGTACACCAGGGGACAGACTACACAGAAACAGACAAGCCTTCCCCTGGGACCCTTCCCAGGGTTCACCAGGGGACAGACTACACAGAAACAGACAAGCCTTCCCCTGGGACCCTTCTCAGGGTACACCAGTGGACAGACTACACAGAAACAGGCAAGCCTTCCCCTGGGACCCTTCTCAGGGTACACCCGGGGACAGACTACACAGAAACAGACAAGCCTTCCCCTGGGACCCTTCCTCGGGTTCACCAGGGGACAGACTACACCAGGGGACAGAGTACACAGAAACAGACAAGCCTTCCCCTGGGACCCTTCCCAGGGTTCACCAGGGGACAGACTACACAGAAACAGACAAGCCTTCCCCTGGGACCCTTCTCAGGGTACACCAGGGGACAGACTACACAGAAACAGGCAAGCCTTCCCCTGGGACCCTTCTCAGGGTACACCAGGGGACAGACTACACAGAAACAGACAAGCCTTCCCCTGGGACCCTTCCCAGGGTTCACCAGGGGACAGACTAACATGCGTACAGATCGTGGAAAAGATTCCGGAACAGTGCTTCGCTATTACATTGACCCATCACTCAGTACAGGCACAAATTCTTCATTTCACTAATGCACGACCGCGGTTTCGGCCTGATTGGGCCTCGTCAGGTGCATGCAGTGTACACAATGCATACGTGCAGGACTATATATGCTAGTACAACATGGCGTGTGACGTCAGGCGTACCTACGCTATACAGACGCTACATGTACGCTATGTGCAGTTCTGTGGCAAGGTTGGTGATGGTGGGTCTAGACAGCTCTCTCCAGTCAATCATCCTCCATCCAGTCCCTTCCGTGCAACGTGGCCGGGCTGGCCATCGATTTGCATTGTGTCGAGCAGTCTGTCGATCTTGTAGGGTGGGTGGGCGTGGCTTTCTGGGGTGCTGCAGTCCACAATGATGTTCGATTGCCTCCTTGTGCTTCGGTGTTCTTGGCTTCCATGTGGTCGAATGTAATAGTGTGTTGAGAAAGGCTGGATCTCCATAGCGGGATTCACGGGAATCGGTGGGGGAGTCATGAGTCAGTATTTTGTAAATCCAAAACCCTCAACAGCCAGTATCTCGGTCCGAAGACTGTGATGAACATGCGTACAGATCGTGGAAAAGATTCCGGAACAGTGCTTCGCTATTACATTGACCCATCACTCAGTACAGGCACAAATTCTTCATTTCACTAATGCACGACCGCGGTTTCGGCCTGATTGGGCCTCGTCAGGTGCATGCAGTGTACACAATGCATACGTGCAGGACTATATATGCTAGTACAACATGGCGTGTGACGTCAGGCGTACCTACGCTATACAGACGCTACATGTACGCTATGTGCAGTTCTGTGGCAAGGTTGGTGATGGTGGGTCTAGACAGCTCTCTCCAGTCAATCATCCTCCATCCAGTCCCTTCCGTGCAACGTGGCCGGGCTGGCCATCGATTTGCATTGTGTCGAGCAGTCTGTCGATCTTGTAGGGTGGGTGGGCGTGGCTTTCTGGGGTGCTGCAGTCCACAATGATGTTCGATTGCCTCCTTGTGCTTCGGTGTTCTTGGCTTCCATGTGGTCGAATGTAATAGTGTGTTGAGAAAGGCTGGATCTCCATAGCGGGACGAGGCCCAATCAGGCCGAAACCGCGGTCGTGCATTAGTGAAATGAAGAATTTGTGCCTGTACTGAGTGATGGGTCAATGTAATAGCGAAGCACTGTTCCGGAATCTTTTCCACGATCTGTACGCATGTTCATCACAGTCTTCGGACCGAGATACTGGCTGTTGAGGGTTTTGGATTTACAAAATACTGACTCATGACTCCCCCACCGATTCCCGTGAATCCCGCTATGGAGATCCAGCCTTTCTCAACACACTATTACATTCGACCACATGGAAGCCAAGAACACCGAAGCACAAGGAGGCAATCGAACATCATTGTGGACTGCAGCACCCCAGAAAGCCACGCCCACCCACCCTACAAGATCGACAGACTGCTCGACACAATGCAAATCGATGGCCAGCCCGGCCACGTTGCACGGAAGGGACTGGATGGAGGATGATTGACTGGAGAGAGCTGTCTAGACCCACCATCACCAACCTTGCCACAGAACTGCACATAGCGTACATGTAGCGTCTGTATAGCGTAGGTACGCCTGACGTCACACGCCATGTTGTACTAGCATATATAGTCCTGCACGTATGCATTGTGTACACTGCATGCACCTGACGAGGCCCAATCAGGCCGAAACCGCGGTCGTGCATTAGTGAAATGAAGAATTTGTGCCTGTACTGAGTGATGGGTCAATGTAATAGCGAAGCACTGTTCCGGAATCTTTTCCACGATCTGTACGCATGTTCATCACAGTCTTCGGACCGAGATACTGGCTGTTGAGGGTTTTGGATTTACAAAATACTGACTCATGACTCCCCCACCGATTCCCGTGAATCCCGCTATGGAGATCCAGCCTTTCTCAACACACTATTACATTCGACCACATGGAAGCCAAGAACACCGAAGCACAAGGAGGCAATCGAACATCATTGTGGACTGCAGCACCCCAGAAAGCCACGCCCACCCACCCTACAAGATCGACAGACTGCTCGACACAATGCAAATCGATGGCCAGCCCGGCCACGTTGCACGGAAGGGACTGGATGGAGGATGATTGACTGGAGAGAGCTGTCTAGACCCACCATCACCAACCTTGCCACAGAACTGCACATAGCGTACATGTAGCGTCTGTATAGCGTAGGTACGCCTGACGTCACACGCCATGTTGTACTAGCATATATAGTCCTGCACGTATGCATTGTGTACACTGCATGCACCTGACGAGGCCCAATCAGGCCGAAACCGCGGTCGTGCATTAGTGAAATGAAGAATTTGTGCCTGTACTGAGTGATGGGTCAATGTAATAGCGAAGCACTGTTCCGGAATCTTTTCCACGATCAGTAAACAGTGCTATTACCTATACTAATAGACTAAGACAAAAATACAGACAAGTGACTTATCATACTTAAAATGGGTATGTAGAGCATGCTTAAAAGCACCCAGTGATGTACAGGATACAATCCATAGCTTAACAGTGTCAGGAAATAAGAGTGGAGGTACTGGAGTGTTTGACCATGGAGATTACAGAATGTGAGGTTATGAACATTATGAGTAGAATAGGGATAGTGTACAGTATGAGGTGTTAAAGGGGCCTCTGGGAAGACTGCTAGGTTGTTGGAAAAGGCGTGTCAGCTTGTGTACTTTCCTTCTAGTTTCAAGGCTTTGAAGGTTTAAGGAGCCCAGTATTTCAGGATATCCAATACCCCAAGATTTCAAACACACCTTGCCAGCATATCTTTACACACTCTCGACAATATCACAGCCCTTGGCTCTAGATGTGGGCAAACAAGTGACACATATAGTTTTTTAATGACAGGAAGACTGAACCAAGTCCACTCTTCCTAAATGGATCACTCATTGAGGCTGTTGACTGCATCAATATAGCCTCTGATCTTTCTTGGACCCAACATACCCAGTCCATCACCTCTAAGGCTAGAAGGCTCGTGGGTTTACTGTTCCGGCAATTTTATCACTATGCAGATATGAATTGACCCTCTGCGAGAAAGAAGCATTAAGTCTTGCATTTAGTTGGATTGAACTTGAGCAGTTTGGTGGAGCTCCATGCGGCCAAGGTATTAACATCATGTTGCAACAAAGTACAGTCGTCCAGAGAGTGGACAGCCCGATACAGGAGGATGTCGCCTGCATATAAAACAAGTTTGGATCGATTAGAGATTCCTGCATCACAGATGTCATTGATAAGGGACCCAAGACGGACAGAACTGGTAGTGGTAGTGACGAAACTCCATTTAGCATGACATACTGCGTTCTATGAGCAAGGTAGTTTTTAATCCAGTTAATAAGGTAGGCATTCAAACCAATTGCTTCAAGTTTAGCAATTAATTGTCGATGTGGCACTGAGTCGAAAGCCTTAGTCAGGTCAAGAAATACAGCACCTACTTCCTTGCCTTTTTCCAAAAGAGTAAACCGGTCGTGGGTCGCAGAGAGAAGCACTTGTGGTCAATTTCCCAGGTAGGAAACCCCATTGATTCTGCATTGGTGCATGGATAAGTGCATTCCAGGTGGTCAGTAGCTATATCGTGTATGATTCTTTCCAGCACTTTACTAATGATAGATAGCAATGAGATTGGGTAGTTTGCCAGTCTGAATTGAAGTAGCATCGACGTGAAGGAGACCAGGAACGAAGAGGACTCATGTTGAATGCGTTTGTAGCACACACAGCAACTATAATGCTATGCGTGAAAAGGCATGCGCAGGCCGCGTGACGAGGCAGGCTGCAAGACTGCAAAATCATGGGAGAATGTACATTGGCAAGGTTTGCTTAGGTAAAAAGCCATGCATGAATGATAACCAAGACCACCCATACACAGCAAGGATTGGGTTGGTATTATGTAGAAAAAGACCCCTTATGTAAACTGATCCCTATACTATATGGGTCTTTTTTATGTACAAAGCCTCCTATATATACGGGTCCATCTTATGTATTGCTCCACCCATTCTACATAAGATGGCATGGGTCCATCTTGTGTACACCGATTATTGTGGGGTCTTACTCCTGTACATAACATGGTCCCTATATATATACAAAGTTATATATTATTGGTCCATCTCTGATTATTGTGGGGTCTTACCCCTGTACATAAATGCTTCCCATATAGGGAGAAACATTGTTACACAAATAATGTGCTCTTACTCCCTTGCCACTCCGGTGTATCTTTACCAGTGTAGATGTTTTTTGGGAAATAAAACAATGTAAGCACTAGTGTGGTTATTCATCATGCTTTTAGTTTTTTTTTAACAGGTTGCCATTCTCCATATCTGTGGAAGACGTTTCCTTGACTCAATGATGTTAGCATTGCAAATATGATTGCGATGATCACTAATAGCTCTGGATTTTGCAGCACAGTTCACTGACATAATACAATAAGCAAATATTAAATGCACTGTATGTTTTGTAGGAGAAAGCATCTAGGTATTTGATAAGTGTGTAGTCATCATCTACAGCCGGATTCGTCCTCTGCACCATCTTCAAATCGAGCGATCCATTGGCCACTCTTTGGATCCTTTCCAATGATGACATCAAGGTACTGATTAACTGCTCACACAAGTGCCTCCGTGACCATGCATGATGTGTATGTGTTTACTGGTGACATGAGACTTTGTGTTTTCCTGGTTGCGGCGGAAGGGCTCATTTTGTTTCCTTGTGAGTTCAGATGACTTTTGGCTTCTGATCAGCCAAGAATGGACAATCATGCTGAAACTGTGTATATCTATTTTCCTACCACAGCTTCGGACTTACTCCATATAAAGGAACCATCTTATGTACAAGAGTAAGACCCCACAATAATCGGTGTACATAAGGTGGACCCATAATAGTACATATGACACTCTATATATAGGGACCATCTTATGTAGAATGGGTGGAGCAATACATAAGATGGACCCATATATATAGGAGGCTTTGTACATAAAAAAGACCCATATAGTATAGGGAACTTCGTACATAAAAAAGACCCATAAGTAGTAGTACATAAGAAAGACCCATATAGTATAGGGATCAGTTTACATAAGAAAGACCCTTACAGTATAGGGGTCTTTTTCTACATAAAGTACATTGATACCAACCCTACGTGTGTTTAGTATATAGTCCACACGGATGCTAAGTTGCAGCAGGCTGTGCGTTTATAAGCCTTTTTATTGCCGACCCCTAGCAACCGGCCATGCGCGTGCCCCCAATTACATGTACATCTATATATTAAAATCATGTGCTGCTGACTGAAATGCATCCTACATGTACCTTGGAAGACTCATAGCTTTGCTTTTTAATATTGTCATGTACTGCATGATTGTTCATGTGAAATACAGTACCAAGTAGATAGAGAGTGTTTATTATTATAGCACTCGGTTTCAGTTTTACTTCATTTTCTTTGAAGCTGCATTTATTACACCTGTCATAACAGTACATGGCATGCATGACAAACATTTTGTATATGATGACGTACTTCATATGACATACTATTGTACATGTAGTACACAATGATAGCAAATATACACATCAACTAGATGAGAATGCTACAGAGTTTAACATTTGCTGAATTTTGTCATCGTTCCTGAGAATGTTAGCCTTTGTTGTACTTATAAGATCCACCTAAGTGAGAGAAGAGGATGAGGGGGGAGTGACCGAAGTTACATGATTGTGAATTAGTGAGTTATACCATCCCACTACAAAAAGAAAGCCTAGTACCATTATGTTTGTCCTTTAATCATCATGATCCATGATGTTGGAGCTTTGTGGGTGGACTTCCACTAATGCCTGTGTGCAAGTAAGTTGTGTGTGTGATCACCTCTGACGATACCCATGATAAAATGTGTCAGCCCCCACCCAGTGAGAGAGCCAAGAAATGAGGCTAGCGTTGACCTGTAAAGCAGCTACAGAACTCGTCTCAGCCTCACACCAAGCTGAAGAATAATGAAACTATTTGCTGACTTAGCATGCAGTCAGAAGAGCCAAGTGGATTGCAGGAAGGAGTGACATTACAAGCTCTGAGCAATTTACCTGCTACGGGTAATGACCTAATGGTGTGTTAAACTTTGCTACAATGAGCTGAGTAAGAGAGAAGCCATCAGTAGATATGAGGTTTTTTTATCATCACAATTGTCCATAGTTTCATGCACACCGAAGAACCAATGCATACGTTGTCCACATACAATAAACTGCAGTGCCCCCACAATACTGTAAGAAAGAGTGGGTGTAGTTTCGACTCATTTGGGGTTCATACGTTTTCTGTATCACATAACTTTTCATGAGCAAAATATTCTCTCACAACATTTACTAATGCTCTGGAAAGTTTATACAAGTTTTTTTGGAGGCAGAGTAGAGGAACTGAGATAACCGAATGGAGCCGAAACCTTTTGTACAGGGATGCTGTATGATGGATCCTCGAACAGCCTCATCATAAGTTTCGTGTACTAGTAGCTAGGAATATTCAGAAATTTCAATGTAGCATACTAAGTGATGTTTTGGTCCAAAGTGGACCTTTGTCAGGCCTGAATAGCAACTGTGTCAAGCCTTACAAAGGCCCACATTGGACCAAAACATTGCTTAGTATCATTGCATGCAACATGTATGTTTCTGGAATAATATAATAAACTCAAAGAGATAACCAACTAGAGCCTTTTCCTTTGTGTTACAGTGAATCCGGAACCCAAATGGCAATGCAAACACAGAAACCGGCAAGTATATGCCATGCCCGGAAACCCAAATGGCAGTGCAAATTACACAGTGCTCATCAAAGCCCATATGTTAGGATGCATGCTTATATAATTATCCCTGTGAGGACTATAAGCAAGGAGCACATATCTCTGCTATGACAGTAACATGCATGTCAGTAATGAAGCTTATGGTTTACCTGTTCTACTATTCTAGCCTCTAGTTCCTCCAGTTGTGCTCGGAGTGGAGAAAGCTCCTGTTCAGATATGCTGTGAGAACAAGGATACATATGACTTGTGGTTATAACGTGATGAAAATCATTCCCTGCCCAGCACTTTGCTACAAGAGATGAAAAACTGGGTAGGGTCTGGGAAAGAGGCTAGTGACAGATCTGACTTACATAAAACCCTCACATGAATACAAACAATACCATATAATTATAATGTAGCACTACATGTATCTCAGTGCATGGTTACACAGGTACACATGCTAATGTTCCACATTCCTGGGGTACTAGTTATACCGGTGCACACCTACCTCTCTTCCTTCCTGAGAGCCTCGGCGTGTCTCTCATTCTCTGTCCTCCATGTCTCCAGCTCCTTCTGCATACTGTCCATGTCCTCCTGTTGTGGGAGGGGGGGAGGGGGGGAGGGGGGGGAAAGGGAAGGCAATAACACACACACACACACACACACACACACACACACACACACACACACACACACACACACACACACACACACACACACACACACACACACACACACACACACACACACACACACACACACACACACACACATACACATACACATACACACACACAAGTTTCCCTCACCTGCACATAGTCCATGTTCTTTCCCAGAGGGTTGGCACTCTTACACAGTGTCTGTATGCTGGCCTGTAACCTCTCAATCTGTATACGGTTAGGAGAGCAGGAGGAGTAGGAGTGTGTGTGCATGGGGAAAAAAGAAATATAGAATCATTGAACATAAGAAAATTTTCTTTTGGCAAAAATATTGTTGACAACCCATTCCCACGGTGATGAATGTGTGTGCCACTGTATGATAACAAGCAGATCACCACTGCTATAAATTGTTAAATGACCTCCTACAAGTACGTATGTACTAAGCATGCTTCTCCCCTGCTCCCCCAATCCACACACACATACCTCTTTAGCTACCATCTCCCTCTCCTTTCTTCTCTGGGCCTCAGAGATGCCAGGATGGTGGGAGGGGAGTTGCTTCCCCTGAGGGAGATCACCTTCCAAACGCTCCTTTGTAGCAACAATGGTCTTTGTGAGAGCACCTGGATGAAGTGTGTGTGTGAATGTGTGCGTGCGTGTGTGTGTGTGTGTGTGTGTGTGTGTGTGTGTGTGTGTGTGTGTGTGTGTGTGTGTGTGTGTGTGTGTGTGTGTGTGTGTGTGTGTGTGTGTGTGAATGTGTGTGTGTGTGTGTGTGTGTGTGAATATGTGTGAGTAAATAATGGTAAGCAAACAGTGGACTATGAGAAAGCATAGTATGTTTTTTTTTATCCTCCTCCCTCCACAATAAAAAGGATGTTGTCATTTACTTCTGATTCTAAGATACATGTATATGGGCATACATATTATACTGTAGGGGGATACATACATGTATTATAGTACTGTAGGGGGATCATAAACAAATACGTATAGTGTCAATGGTTTTTACCATTTACACTGAAGCACCACCTTCCCAGGCTATATATAGATACTCACTTAACCCATGGTATGAATCATAGCACTCATGAACGTGTGATGTCCATTCCCCCCACCCACAATCTCTTCCTATGGCCTGGTAATTTGCACGACTATTTGTGAGCGCCTCTTCACTTCAACTACTTTAAACATACTGTAGGACGGGAAATTTTCGCTGTCTAAAATATTCGCGGCTTCACCATTGCAATGTATTAGCGAAATAATAATTCGCGGATAAAATTTTCACAGATGCTGGGCAAGTGGCTGGTGCCTGTGCACACACGCAGTGTAGCAATGATTATTCCGCGAATAATATTTTTGCAGTATGAGTCCAACCGCAAAATATAGTGAAAATTTCATGTCCGCGAAAATTTCCTGGACATACACAAATGAAAACTGGAAGGAAATGTGCACCCTTATTATCATGTACATACAGTTCATAACATACAGTATAGCCTTGTCCCCAGGCACCCATCATCCCTTGCAGTACAAAACTACAAGAGACGAAAAGTGGGGAATAGGAGCAAGGCTATAACATGTAGCAATGTTAGTGAACCTTCTGGTTTGTCCGCTTCATTCCCCCCTAGGAAGGCCTCAGTCGGGGGTGGGTCCAGGGGTGTGGCATCTTCCACCAGGAACTGGCTGTCCTCTTCGTCCTCATCTTCCTCCTTGCCCCCCCTTCCACTGCGTCCTGAGCCCTCCAGGATCACAGTAGGTGGAGGTACTGATTGTCCTGAGGGAATTCTAGAAGAATGGCAGGGAAGAATAGCAGGGAAGGAAGGAAGGAAGGAAGGTACAGTATGTATGTGCATATAATATATCATAAACTGAAAACTTGAATGGATGGTCTATAGAAAGCTGCTGTGTTAGAGGCTGTGAGATATGCACACTCCAAAATGGATGAAGTGATATACTAAGTACATGTTTGTATATATACTGAATTTTGTACGTGTACAACTAAATTTGAGTGCAAATGCCAACTTGAAAAGGATGAGGCATGTGTGGATGACATGGAACACTGTATGTACACTATACACTGCCTATACACTGTGTCACACTACCTTGCAGTGGTGGTGTCCTCAACTGCAGAGGAGTGTCGGACAATCTTGGGAGGAGGGGGGCGGGCACTGCTTGGTCTGTTACCTGGCGCACTATAAGAAATACAACAGGCACATAAACTACATGTTAAACACCAGTAGAGAGCTAACAAAACGCCTTCTTCATTCAGGTGAAGGAAGAAAATTCAGACTTTTATAGCTGACAAATAAGCTGGCTGTTTCTCTGCATGATGCATTTTCCAACCTGCCTGGCTGTCTCGTTAGATGTAATGGCAGCCAGCAGACTTTGTTGTTATGCAGGCCGGGTTACCCACTGTGCAAGCTAGGCCAATATACCAGGCCCCATCAGCTACATGCATGCTAGGATTATTATGACAAGCTGAGGGCAAAATGTGACTGTTAGTTAGTTACAACTCTTACGGCAAGGTTCTTGGAGGGGGAGGGGGTGAAGGTGATCGGTTTGCCGTGGTGTGGGTGTCGTGTGACTCTTGAATAACGTCTTCATGAGTAGTGGGAGGGGGCCCCTGCTCATCAGTGGTCACAGAATGAGACGCTCCTACGTTAAGCAGTAAAAATAAACCATCACACAGTGAATAGACTATTACTCTTGTTCTCCATGGTTCACATATGTGACCACACCCCCTAGTTGATCAACACTGTAATGCAACCACAAGATTTCCATTGCATTGGTTATAATAATAATTTGTATTTGTGTGGGCAAGCTATATTGCAAGAATAGCTCTGTTCTCAGGCATCTGCCAGCTTTATGTAGCTTGCAGTAAGGAAGGTACATAAAACCGGAAAGGGTCTGGAAATGAGGCAGGTGAATATGTTAGTAGTTGGGACCACAAAATGACAGCTTGAGTGTACATATCTCACATGTAAATTTCCATACAGAGATACATTGATCCTAACCTGCTGTTCCAGCCTCTCTCTCATCCAGGTGCTGGGCCCTCCCTTTCCGACTTCCTCTGGCTGAGGAAGGACGGTCTAGTTGGGTCTCACTCCCCACCTTCCCCTCCTCGTCTCTCTCTTCTCCTCCCACATGGTTCTCCAGGGATGGAGCCTCAGAGTCTGTCGGTCGCCTTCGAGACGGCTAGCATTATGGGTGGAGAAATAGCAATCCTACTGTTGCTGCTTTACTTGCTAATGCCTTTCTGAGTATCTAGTTTAACTAGTTTTTATGATATTATGTCATATTGGAGGTCAAGTGCTAGTACTGATTCGTTAGTATGTTGTCGAGAGTGCCTTGTATGGCTACTTGCTGGAAAGGTCAGAGGGACAAGGTTGTATGGCTACTCGTTGGAAAGGTCAGAGGGACAAGTACCCAAGTCAGGTGTTTCTCACCAAAGCCAATAGGTCCGGGCTTGTGTCATCAGACTTTTTTTTCACTGTTCAAAGCTGTATCTACATTCATCCCTTATAGTGGTGTGGTGAAGATGGCAATCAAGGATGTCGATCATCTAATGAATTACACGAGAACAGCTGGATGATGTGGACATATACATTATATGCATATAAAGCCTGGTATTGACCAAAACGTGTCCTGCACAGTGGGTGACTTTGCATAACATCTAGGCCTGCCTTTTATAAGGGAGATGTGGTTCATTGATTGTTCATACACAAGAATGTGAAGCTGTACAAAGTGACAGCATATATGTGACTCATACAATAGTCCTGTATGCTGCAGTTACATGTACTTTGTGAAATACCCCTGTAGCATTTAATTACATGTACATTTTTGCCAAGGGAATTGAAAGGTCTCTGAGGCTGCTTCATACATACACGTAAAGCATGTACATTATAGTACCCCCGTATAGTTACCATACAAAAGCAGACAATAGTATGTATACATGAACAATCGTGCAATGAACCACATCTCCCTAATAAATACTTTGGCCTAGATGTTATATAAGTAAAGTCATGCACCCACTGCACAGGACGCATTTCAGCCAATACCAGGCCTCATGGATGACTTCATGTAACATCTAGGCTTTCAGGGAGATGTGGTTCGTTGATTGTTCATCCACCGTGCATTTCAGCTGGTACAAGGCCTCACATCACTCCACTGGGGCAACCACTGCTATCTCATGCAGGAAATGCAGTTAGTTGGGTGGCCATATATCATCCATATATCATGCATGGGTGCATTCACACACACACGCGCACACACACACACACACACACACACACACACACACACACACACACACACACACACACACACACACACACACACACACACACACACACACACACACACACACACACACACACACACACACACACACACACCCTGTGTTTAGGTCTCTCGGGCACTTGATCTGAATCCCTCAGTTTTTCTGATGAAGAATTTGAACTCTTCAAGCTTAGCTGACTTTTGCTATACAGGGGGGAACTGTCATCAGGCTGGGGACGAGGGGAGGGAGGAAGAGGGGAGGGAGGAAGAGGGGAGGGAGGAAGGGAAAAGGGGAAGGGAAAGAAAAAGGAAGGAAGTCCTTACCAGAAACGGGCTAAGACAGCTCACAAAATTATTGATCTTATGTAAATTTAGTATCATGCTAAAGACTACTAACCCTCAGTCCGGTATGAGAGTCTAGCCCAGCACTATGGCCAGGTACAGGTCCTGGAATAGTAGCCTTGTTCCCAGGCCTCCCCCGTAAGGTAAAAACGGGGGAGGCCTGGGAATGAGGCTATATAGCTACACATTGTTGCAACTCTTCCATTGTTACATATATTCGGCTTGGGCGAGCATGCATCCATGCTTGCATACCCTGCATATAACTACCTCCCAGCTGTCAGCTGTTGAATTCTGCACTGCAAGCAACGAATGCTACAAAGGTCTTGGAACGAGGCTATGTAAATCCAACCTGCCTGTCCACAGCTCACACTGCCTTACCTTTGCTGCTTCTC
>OX422191.1:42500-47500 GCA_949130485.1 Agelas oroides | reverse complement strand
TTCATGAAGTATGCTTTGGTCTCGTGTCTTCAGTTTGTGACTATCATAGTAGCTTTAACTTCCAGTCCCCTTTTTGTCTTGGATGTATCATTGTCATGCATGAACACTTTTACTGATAGTATATGGCTCATTGATTGTTCATGTTCATGTACATGTATATATGCCTGTACATTACCATTCACATGCTTGTGTTCATTCTTTCTATGATCCAGCCCAGACAAGCGGACTCTTCGAAACCGAGAAGAACTCCTCTTGCACCTGACGTCACAAGGGACATGCAAATGTGGTCTGCGATGCCCGTTTCGCTTTGACGAACAGTTTAACTTTGATCCCACTGTCCTAGGTTTGCCTGACAACTCAGACTGCATCACAGACAACCAATTGCTTTGCGAGATTGGTCACCGATTTCAATCTGAGACCACCATCAAAGTGAAGCCAAAGCATCAAAGTAAATCCTTGACCAAGTTACGTCTTCCCAAAACTTCACCGTCCACAACAAAGCGGCTGGTTTTACCCACAAGTGCCAAGAAGCGAGAAGGAGTTAAAAGGTTGCAGGTTCAGAGACCAACTGAGTCTGCCAAAGTTAGCGGTCCCAATGAGAAAGAGATCAGTATAAGTTGTGTCACAAATTCAGCTGGTGTTTCCCCGGGTCTTGAAGCTACGGGAAAGGATGGTAACAAAGCAGGGAGCTCGGCCTCAGAGAAGAGGAAGACTACATTGGCGGCACTTTTGAAAACCCCCAGCGATCTGTCTTGGCTTACTGAACTTGGTGCTTTGAAACTAGCTGAACTACAGCAGCAGCAAGAAGAGGCGACCCCTCTCTCTCCGACGACAAGACAAGGGTTAGAACTACAGCAGCAGGAAGAGGCGACCCCTCTCTCTCCAACGACGAGACAAGGGTTAGAACTACAGCAGCAGGAAGAAGAGGCGACCCCTCTCTCTCCAACGACGAGACAAGGGTTAGAACTACAGCAGCAGCAAGAAGAGGTGACCCCTCTCTCTCCGATGACGAAACAAGGGTTAGAACTACAGCAGCAGGAAGAGGCGACCCCTCTCTCTCTGACGACGAAACAAGGGTCATTTCACAGTAGTGCCAAATCCAACGAAACATCTGCTATCCAAACTTCATCTCCGAAAGTTGCAGTACAGTTACACACAGTGGAAGAGAAGCAGACGCTTAGTAATGAAGGAAAGGAAGAGCCGATCTCCACTGCTGCACCATTACAGGGTAAGCTTGGATCAGAAGAATTAAAAGTATCGATACAGCTAGGAAGGACTCCATCCACAAGTGTATCTGACGAAGCTGCTGCTTCAAGTGTGGAAGAGGCTGTCAATACTCTGTTAGTGTCAATTCCTCGAGGGGAAGGCGTTTCCGATTCAAAGCAACAACCGGGTGAAGAAGATAATGATTCCAAGATGGAATCTAGTCAAACTGCAACCAGTCATTCTGGAACAGCTTCTGTCAGAGTGGAATCCAGTCCTAGTGATTTGAGCGAGATCAGATCACGTGAAGTAATGCTATCAGCTAGTGAGCCAACAGTGTCTCAGGGAAGTGAAAGGGTGGGATCTCCAGAACCAGACATCCGGAACCAGGACTGCGTATCTGATTGTGAGAAGATGCAGCCATGTTTGGATGATGGTGGGACTGAGCGCAGTGAATTTAGCAGCTTAGCTGTTTCGTGGCCGGGAGAGGGAGAAAGGAGACTGGAAGATTCTTCCTCGCAGACCGCTGGTGTAGGCGGTGTTTCAACTGCTGAGGGAGGCAAAGATCATCACCCGGTTATGGACTTAGAGCATGGTGGTACAGGTACGATGGAGGAGGAAGGTGGATCGTGTGTTTCTACTGCTGAGAGCAATAATGTGGACTCCTCCTTTGAGGCCGAGGGAGAGCTGAGAGTTGAAGCTTCAAAAGACGAGATGTCAACTACGCCACATTCTCCGACAGAGCTACATGCACCAGTGGCTAACACAGCCCCTGAGTCTATCAATTTTAATGGTGGCTTCCAGCATGAGAACGCTAACAATGAAGGTGTACAGTCGGATAGCAATCTGCAAAATCTCTATCCACTGACGCCCAACTTGGTGGGTGGTGAGGAGAACCAAAGAGCCTTCTCCCCTTCCCACTCTCTTTGCCACTCCTCCAGTCCACCTGTGCCCCTTGTGACTACAAAATACAGCGGTGGGTGGAGCCTGAGATCATACTATGGAGGCAAGGAACCCAAAGCGCCGTCTTTGGTTACGGCACAAGTGAATGGGACTTGTCCTGTCGGTGACCAACTGGGTACTCTCACTGTCTCCTCTCCCTGTGTCCAGGAGCCTTGGAATGAATTACTTGAGGAAGTCATGCTAGTACCAATGCCTGAAGCACCTTCAAGTGTCCTTCAATCTGACATTCACAACTCTACCAGCTCACAATCCTGGGTAAATACCATAACCTCTTCGTCTGTTACAACATTGGGCGCACCTCAGTGGCTGACAACACCTGCTCTACCTGTGAACGGTGTGGATCTACCAATAGATGCATTGTCTGCACCATCCACAGCTGTATCAACATCCTCATTGACGTCCAATGCTCAACATCCTTTACCAATTGCCACTAATGGTATGCCTCTAGCTCTGAATCCATTGCCCATTTTCACTAATGGCACGCCTGTTGCTCCAGATCCTTTGTCCATTCCTGATGGTGATACAGCTGTCGCTCTTGATCCTTCACCCATTCCTGATGGTGACACAGCTGTTGCTCTGGATCTGGTTACGGCACAAGTGAATGGGACTTGTCCTGTCGGTGACCAACTGGGTACTCTCACTGTCTCCTCTCCCTGTGTCCAGGAGCCTTGGAATGAATTACTTGAGGAAGTCATGCTAGTACCAATGCCTGAAGCACCTTCAAGTGTCCTTCGATCTGACATTCACAACTCTACCAGCTCACAATCCTGGGTAAATACCATAACCTCTTCGTCTGTTACAACATTGGGCGCACCTCAGTGGCTGACAACACCTGCTCTACCTGTGAACGGTGTGGATCTACCAATAGATGCATTGTCTGCACCATCCACAGCTGTATCAACATCCTCATTGACGTCCAATGCTCAACATCCTTTACCAATTGCCACTAATGGTATGCCTCTAGCTCTGAATCCATTGCCCATTTTCACTAATGGCACGCCTGTTGCTCCAGATCCTTTGTCCATTCCTGATGGTGATACAGCTGTCGCTCTTGATCCTTCACCCATTCCTGATGGTGACACAGCTGTTGCTCTGGATCCTTCACCCATTCCTGACGGTGACACACCTGTCGCTCCAGATCCTTCACCCGTTCCTGACGGTAACACAGCTGTCGCTCCAGATCCTTCACCCATTCCTGATGGTGACTCACCTGTTGGTCCAGATCCTTCACCCATTCCTGATGGTAACACACCAGATCCTTCGCCCATTCCTGATGGTGACACAGCTGTCGCTCTTGGTCCTTCACCCATTCCTGACGGTGACACAGCTGTAGCTCTTGGTCCTTCACCCATTCCTGACGGTAACACACCTGTTGGTCCAGATCCTTCACCCATTCCTGATGGTGACTCACCTGTCGCTCCAGACCCTTCACCCATTCCTGACGGTGACACAGCTGTCGCTCCAGATCCTTCACCCATTCCTGATGGTGACACACCTGTTGGTCCAGATCCTTCACCCATTCCTGATGGTAACACACCTGTCGCTCCAGATCCTTCACCCATTCCTGACGGTGACTCACCTGTCGCTCCAGACCCTTCACCCATTCCTGACGGTGACACAGCTGTCGGTCCAGATCCTTCACCCATTCCTGATGGTGACACAGCTGTTGGTCCAGATCCTTCACCCATTCCTGATGGTGACTCACCTGTTGCTCCAGATCCTTCACCCATTCCTGATGGTGACACAGCTGTTGGTCCAGATCCTTCACCCATTCCTGCTGGTGACTCACCTGTTGCTCCAGATCCTTCACCCATTCCTGATGGTGACACACCTGTAACTCCAGCTGACAGAACTCCTTCTCTAGCTTGTTCTCAAGAAGTGCAAGACGCTGGAGTGTCGTCTGAAAGTTCTGCAGCCGTGAGTTCTAATTATTCGTCACCACTGAAGATGCCCTTTTGTGCAGCTACTTTCTCCCCTAAAAGATCACCATCCAAGGACATTGCCATGCGAGATTTCCACATACCAATCAAGCCACTGCGTGAGTTTAGCATTAGGAAGAGGAGATCCTCCGAGATGTCCGAGACCGAAGACCAACCATGGGACGCAAGAGCAGACTGGAAATTTTCACCGAAGAGGCAACGGTTTTCCAATGAGGGCAATGGCAAAGTGGTGAGTGGAGATGCAGAAGGCTCCAGAGGTCACTCAAAAGTTGATTGTGAAGGTGAGCAAATTGCCATGGAGGTGGAAAGTAAGACTGCGACTGGAGAGCTGGTGAATAGTGAGCAAGGATCACCTGAAGAACAGCTGAGTAAGGAATCTGCCAAGCTTGTGGCTGTGTTGCCGATGGATCTGAATATCGTGGACCTGGTTTCCATGTTCCAAGATTCGGGTCCTGATTCTGAACCTGGAAGTGGGACCAGTAACCATGTCCCACCTGACCACGGCATTGGAAATCTGGCAGCGCAGATTGTTGATGCAGCTGGAACACAGGGATACATTGAGGGGGCATCATCCATTTTGGTGTTATCACACCAGTCACCTGAGTTGGAAGCCATCCTGCAGGCAGCTGTGACACCACAGGTTGAGCCTTCCAGTCTACCTCAGGCCGACCTCAGCACAGAAACTGATGCTGGTACAGCCTCCAATAATCCCTCGTTGGAATCGGAGAGTCATTCCGAGCTTGATACATCACAGCTGCCTCTTGACTCCAACAGTCCTATGTGTACATTGAAGGATAAGGTTAGCCAAGAGAGAGAACGCGATCAGGACTCGAATGAAACCACTTCTGAAGAACAACATGTGGCTGATCTTTCCGCTTCGGCGGAGGCAGTTGA
>OX422191.1:0-37500 GCA_949130485.1 Agelas oroides | reverse complement strand
TCCAATATAGCATCAGGTAGTAGACCGCAACGATCGTTCTGAACAACGAGCTGTATTGAAGCTGTTTTGCAATTGCTTCCAGCACTTAGAGAAGACCTTGATCCTTTGTTGGTTACCCTTCCCCCCCCATGTGCCTTTCCTGCTACCAACATCACTGCGTCTGACATACAATGTATTTTGATACTGGAAGCAATCAAATGCTAGTAGTGGAGGTGGCGAAGGATCAAGGCTAGGCAGTAGCCTTGATCCTAGGCCTTCCCACTGTCCAGTTTTTGTTTTATCAAGCACGTAAATGACGTCAGTGTCTACCTAGGTAGACAGAGAGGGGAGGGGTTCCCGATCGAATCAAGGCTAGGCAGTATGTGTGCAAGCCTTGTTCTCTGTCCTTTCTGAGCAATTGGAAGGTCACACTAAAAACATTTTCTGTACATGAAAAATGTGTGCTGAGTCATTAGGTTATGTTATGTAATCAACAGTACTGGTTAAATTTCTTTTGTGTCATGGTAGCTTGATACTGTTGATGATAGCGTTGTGAGGTCTTAGGACATGTGAGTGTTGCCTGAAATTCACCCCGACACTACTGTAGTGTCACGGGCAAGCACCCATGGGCACTCGCAGCTCAAGCACCAAAAAATTGGGGGTGGGCGGTTACACGGAGGAGGTGCTTGAATAGTCCAACTATCCCCCGTGCAAGCGCCTACCCCGGATCCGAAGTTAGCTGACAGGCGCTACTGAATTGACCCGCGTTGTAGCTTCGCCCGTGCTTCGTTTTTTAGTCAAACGAGGCCAGACCGGCAGTAGAGAAAGCTGTATGGATCCTGCAAGAAAACGGACCAACCCGAAGTCTTGTTGCCAGGGCTTCGCAGCGTTTGTTGCTTCGCTTGCAGTACTGCAAGCGAAGAACGCTGCGGACAAGGCTATGACCGGTGTGTGCAAACCTTGTTGCCGGATGTAGTGGCGCCTGAAACTCATCGGAACGATCGCAGCTACAGTCTACGTGAGCTCAAACTGTGAACTTTCGAGTCACCACGCAAAAATTTTGCATGGTGGGTGGTTACACGGAGGACCTTGAAAAGCCACAGAACTGTCAAAATTTAGGGGTGGGCGCTTGCCCGGGACAATATGATACATGTATGGAAAATGTTTCAAGTGGACCAGACCCCTTTCCAATTGTTCAGAGGGGGCTTGGAGTAAGACTGGCAATCCCTAAATATATACTGCTAAAATTGAGATGACATGTTTTGTTACGAGGGGTGTTATTTTAGTTTAATGTTAGCAGTTTAGTTTTAGTTTAATTAGGCCACAGATTCAAATTGTTAGTTTAGTTTTATACTAAATCGAGGGTTGGTATCAGTAATTTTAGTTGTAGTTGACTACTATTTTTTGGTTATTTCATAGTTGTAGTTTAATTAATTAACGGACCAAGGCAGCATCAATTTTAGTTCTAGTTTTAATTACTAAAAGGTTTTATGTCTTACTAAAATGGATTTTAGCGTTGGTTTTAGTTAACTAAAACAACACTGGTTATGAGGAGAGTGAGTATAGAGGGAGGAGAGGAATGGACTTGAGGTGGCAAAATATGTTCTCGATCTGTTGGGTCTTTAGCACCTTGATTTCTAAAGGTGGCAGCCACCCCACAATAATAAAACCCCCCTGAGCCCATGGAGTGAATGGTAATACCCTTGGTAGGCAATTCATTCTTAGCACTAATTTCACTTGCATGGTTATACTGTGCATGTGTACATACATACATGAACATACACATGACCTACGTAGATGTTATTGCAAAGTCACCCACTGCACAGGACATGTTTCGGCCAATACCATGCCTCATAAGCTGCGCTGGGGTGACCAGAAGATGGGGACTGCTATGCATATACTTTTGCCTTCTCCTACGATTGCTTATAATTACGAGGAAGAGTTTTCACATGACTGAGGTTTTGTTACATGTATGTGTATGTGCTCTAGCTTTCATTTCCCCATTTTTGGATGGAGTGATTTGCACTGGGAGCTTATGAATTGCCGTTTTGAAGCTTCCGTATACACAAACTACATGTACATTAGTACAAAGTGGATTGAAGAGCTTTAAACATGTAGTTTTTCTTTCTATTACCATGTATATACATTGTACAACATGCGTGTTTGTGCTTTTTCCTCCCCCCACTGTTGATTTAGCGACAGCAAAACTCTATGTGTACTAGCTATGCATCATCATCACCTGGATTGTGTGCATGAGAGAGCAGTCCCCATCTCCCGGTCACTCCAGTACAGCTGATGAGGCCTGGTATTGACCAAAATGCGTCTTGCACAGTGTGTGACTTTGCACAACATCTAGGCCTTTTTATTTATTAGGGAGATGTGGTTCATTGATTGTTCATGCTTACACCAAAACTTCTGTGCATATGGTTTTGCTTTTTGTTAGTCATACATGTACATTATTATGTGTGGTAGTCCTGTCCCATATTTCGAGTGCATCATCACGTTGTGTTTGAATCACTGTATCTATCACTGAACTTCCGTTAAGGATGGGGATCACACACGTTTCATAAATGAACTATGGTACATGTTAGCCCCACCCTCTAGTCTCGGTCCCATACCCAAAACCAACCCCAGCGCAGATCGCTTTCAATTTCACGCACTGGGAAGGAAGGGTATACTGGAAGCGATATATGTGTCAGATGAGGTCTGGGGACGAGACTCGTCCCAACCTTAGTGGAAGTTCAGCAATATTGCACTTCAAATGTGGTGATCGATGCACTCAAAATACACAACGGAGGTTTTTATCTGTGCTGCTTGTGTTCTCTTTCCTCCCCCCAGTTTTGGGTGGAGTGGTTTGGTGATGGTACCATCAGCCTGGTGGAGGAGGAGACGGTACGAACTCTGAAGGATGGCCTCCAGCACCGCAAGAAGAGCCACAAGAACAAGAAGCTGTCAAAACGACTTCATGAAGCAGTTAAAGAAGCTTTCAAGGCACAGAAGAAGCAGGTTGAGACTGATGCATCAAATAGTCTCGTTCCCAGGCCTTCCCACCGTCCAGATGTTGATTGCTTACAGTAACTGCACAGTGGGAAGGCCTTAACCTCGTTCCCAGGCCTTCCCACCATGTTTATTGCTTACAGTATGCAATAACTGCACAGTGGGAAGGCCTTAGTCTTGTTCCCAGGCCTTCCCGATGTTGCATGATTGCTTTGAGTTCACAATAATGACATGGAAGCAGATGAATGATTAAAAATGGGGGGGGGGGGCCTGGGAGCAACCAAGGCTATGTGAAAGATGGGTGCCTGCCTGAATGACACTGCCTATAGTACTATATGAACTTTCTCAATGTAACTGTGTGCTATGATTGCAGGGTAGGCATCCATCAACAATTCATGCTGCCTTGGTCTTACTTGGGATATACCATTTAGCCGGAAATATTGGTGGTCTTTAAATTATGGTGGTTTGGCCCCAAACCGACCGTAAAAAATATTGGCGGAATTTAAATTTGGCGGTGGCGTCTCAGGTCCGTTTATCAAGGAGTGTTGTCGTCTCTCGCTTGAGTACTTGAACAAAGCCATGAGTTCACAAATTTACAAGAAATAAAACTATATACCAGCGTGCTAGCACTGAGCTAGTTACATGTACAGCCATGTAGAGGGGCGCTGGACGGGGCCAAGAGCGCTACTGCATGCATTACATCATTACGCACGTTACATACGAAATAATATTGGTAGATTTTAATTTGGCGGTTTCAACCCCAACCGCCAAACTGCCAAATATAATTCCCTGTCCAATTTTCCGGCTATACGGTACCTCAATTTTTATTCCTGATAAAATACATATAATTATATTATTTGATGGGTGTATGGCTGGATATTGCACGAGTGTGCAGCCGTATTTTCACGAGCCGCAGGCGAGTGAAAATACAGCACAAGAGTGCTGAATAGATTTATTATATACTACTCTGATTTAGCAGTTCCTACAAAGGTCGTTGCTGCGTGCATATTTAATGAGCTTCAGGCTGCTGGCCTGTTTCTAGCTTTGGATGGCACCAGCACGCGTACCGATCCCTCTACCAGTGGAAGAAAGTACCGTAAGTTAGCAAATAATGCCGTCTTCATCTGTAATGAAAGCTTATTCATTGTTTCAGCAGCGGCTATGAGTGCATTCCAATTAAAGCACATGCCGCAGTTGCTACGCAGCATATGCCCTGCAGGCTATCAAATACGGACTATCGAATATGGGAAAATATTAGTCGTGTTGCTCTATGGGAAATACTATTGGCGCGTATACTAGGTATATATCTATATAATTATCACCATAGTACAAAGCTATACCGGAAAATATCACGAGTTTGTTGCCGTCTGTATTGTTACGAGTGCGCAGCACGAGTAACAATGCCAACGGCAACAAACGAGTGATATTTTCCCGGTATAGCTTGGTACTATGGTGATAATGATTTTATCGTACGAGCCTTCGATTTCATTGCACGTTCAGACGCACCGCACGTGACTTGTAGTACCTGATACGGATTCTCGCGTGACTTGTAGTACCTGATACGGATTCTCGCGTGACTCACAGTACTGATACGGATTCTCGCATGACTTGTAGTAAAAAATACGGCTTTTTATAAACTGCGTGCAGCTGCAAGGCTTCCCCATTGACTCCCATACATTAGCACGAGTTAGACGTATGGTAAAAATACATATTACATGTAGATGAAAGTCGCAGATAATTTTGTTGCATGCTTCAATCATACTAGTGAGATGATTCATCATCATGGGGCGAGCCTGAGCAAGCAGCAAACTGTTGGTTTACTCATTTTGTCATGGCACACAGCAGGATTTGTCACTGTCGACTGTTTAAGCCAAACCTGATAACGGATAAGTAGCCGCAGTAAGTCCTCACCAGAGATAGCCTAAGTATCACATATAATTTTGCCAGCCATTTCTCCAGCCAGGGCAGCTAATGTGGCTACACATGCATGAACTAAGCTTTACACCGAAATCATGAGCTAAATTTCTGTTTATGAGTGCCGTTTATGCATGGCCTTTACCTCAGTGAAGCGACCTCAACGCCCATATCAGTAAATTTGTACTGCCTATGAGCGGACTGCCGTTGATGGTCGGTATAGAAGCACAAACCAGAATTAAGTTGCCACGTGTGCTTCAACTTCAGTCGTCTTTGCTCCGAGTCGTCGACGCTGCACTCTGACAGTAGCCCTCCACTAGCCGTAGTCTAGCCTTCACATGCGATCTCCGTGAAATATTTGAATGTGCGCATTTGAAATTTACGGTAAGTGGTCGGTCCAAACAAGCATAGATACACACACACGTGTGCTCAATGCAGTCACGCTAGTGTGGGGCTCGCTCAGGCTCGCCCCAATTACTGTGCTGTATGGCTAAGAGCAGAGCTGCTTGTCGAGACATGAACATCTGATATGTCTATGAAGAGCATATGAGCCCCGCCCACCCTTAGCAGGAGTTCAGCATAGGTGTAGGAACCGGGGGCATGTGCCCCTCCCCAAGTTTTCATAAATTGTTATATAAATTGTTCACTACTCTATGTGTAGTTTCAAACTGTGCCCTCCCCAATCAAAAAGTCTTTCCTACGCCACTGTGAATCAGTGATGTGCTTCAAACACAGTGATACAACTGACAGGTTGATTTCTACCAGGGACAGCTACACATATGTTGCCTCTCCATATCCACCTCACATTCATCTGACATCTGACATGTGATTAAGGCTCACTCACAGCCCCTCGTTTCTCTTCTACTGCCATGTAAGAATGAGCAGAACTGTAGGGGCCTTGTGAGTGTACTGTGTACAGCTGTACACCGACAGGCATCCAACCAATACAGTGGAACCCCTCTTAAAGGACACCCCTGAAGGACACCTGGTTAATCAGGACACTTAACCGAGTCCCAACTTTATATGACACCTCACTAATCAGGACAATTATTTTGGTCCCAATGGTGTCCATATTAGAGAGGTTCCACTGTAGCTTGTACCCATGTATGTGCGTGCATGTGTATATGTAATTACTTTATTGGGGCCAGTCTGGGTGACTGTGTAGATTGTGTTCAGCACCATGAAAAAATGTGTGTATGTTTGAGATGGTGAGGTCCTAATATGCTTGATTCCATTTTCCTTCATGAATGTTTCAAACTTGGATGCTCAAACAATCACTTGCTCATGTGCATGACACACAGAGGTCACGTGCCAGCTAGTGGCTCAGCATAAGCTGCTAGTAAGGTGATGGTGTCAGTGATTTGACGTAGCTGCTTCCTTCATGGTTTTAGTAGGAAACTTGTCCCGTGACTGCATTGAGCATTTAACCGTAGTAGCTGCATCATCTGCATCATTTACCGCGAGTACTAAAAATAGTAACACGTACTGCACAGCTGTGCATAGACATAAGGCATCGTTGCTAAGCACATGATCAAGTGTTCTATTTTTAGTACGGTTCAATAATTTTGACCGGACTACAGGCTTCTACACGTTCTTACTCTAGCCGCCCGTTCTTATGCGCTCTTGGAATAAGAAATGAGCAAGTTTTATTCGTAACTTGTAACTGTGACTGAGTTTTCTCCACTGCAAAATTTGGTCTTAGTGTTTACTAGCTTGATGTATTGGATGCTCCAAGGGTCTCTGGTACATTACTTATGTATTGTTTGGAAACTGTAGTCTTTAAAATCTGCATATGGATTAAACTTGTGCTAAGGAACTAGTCACCTGCATACACATACACATGGTATAAACTTGTACACACATGGTATAAGTGTGAAGGAATATTTGTATCTCTTCTCTTGCTCAGTTGAAAGGAAAAAAGAAATCGTGAAGAAACTCGGTGGATTTTTATTATGTTATGCTGTTTCATCATTCACCAACTGTGTTTTGATTCATTTGCATATCCCCCTTCAACTTCATTCTTTACTCACAGCTATAATCACAGTTTACAAGCGCTACAACGTTTTAAGGGGCGTTTTTCCGTGTTATCTGGAGTGCACGGAGTTATTCGAGGATATTCAATCTTGTGACCGCACTTCCTGTCCCTGAGCATTCCAATCCCGCCGCCCGTTGCAAATGGCGACTGTTCTTCCCATCTGAACGTAGAAAGTCGTCGGAAAGAGAAAACCATTGTGATCCTATGGAGGGACCCCTCGTTATGACAATACCATTGTTGTAACTAGGAATGACTGCGCTATTCGTGTGTATGAAGTAAAGTACGCCGAGTGCCCGAAAGAGGCAGTTTTAGGGGCTTTTTTGGAGGTGGTGTTGGGCTTTTTGAACCGCCATGAGCAAGCTGTCGTTCCGAGCGCGGGCTTTGGATGCCACGAAGCCGCTTCCTATTTACCATGCAGAAGACCTTACGGACCTGTCTGAGTATACCACCATCAACAGGACGGTCCCTCAGATGCCTACCGGCATGGAGAAGGAGGAAGAAGCGGTATGAAAGTAATTTCGAACCCTGATGTTTCTATCACTTTGATGAGGGCCGCCATTTTAAAAATGGCGGACAGTAAACTTTTGTTGTTTTTCAAATTTTATCACGAACGGGTGGTTGGAGAACTGTACAATTTTATAGATGAGTAAAGTATATGGACTACTTGGTTTAGCTTGCACACTAGCGGCGTTTTCTTGCCGAAAGGTGTCATTTTGAAGGTTTTGTTGATTGTGTTGGTGAGAGGGTCACGTGACCGCGCTAATTTGCGCGCGCGCCCATCTTACCAGTCTTCCTTACTACTTAGGAATGTGATGGTGTAAATAAAGACATGTAGAATTAATATGTAGGAATTGTAGGAGTGTAATAACCATGCACAATTCAAATCAACATGGAAAAGCCTACGGAAATGCTCAATAGTGTTTTGTTGGTAGTTTTGAGTCGCAAAATACTAGTTGATGATGGATCATAAATATAGCAGTATGTTCTAAAGCTCAACATAGGCAGGAATGAACTTGATGTGAACTTTAGAGAGGGAGAGAAAGAAATCCGCAGGGATGCATCTGGGAATCGAAGGTCCTGGATTTGACTCTGAGCTGGATCTTTTCTTTCTCTTGAAGCTTATATCCAGTACACCAGTGTGATTTGTGGACTTATCATTTTTGGTGCAGGTAGAACTTAAGGATGTAGTGGGTCCATTTTGGGCTGATATAGTACATTTTACTAGTAGTTACACTATATGTTTTTTGCCGCTCAGAAATATACGACTTAGGCTGTGATTATGACTGTGCACTACAGCTTGTACGAGAATACTTAACAATGTACAATTTCGAATCTTCCTTTACATAATACACTCCTAAGTAGTACAGTTTTGCTACATAAGGTAACCTGGGGGCGTCCAAAACTAGAGTATTCAGTTATCCTCCCACCTACCAATTACACAAGCATGCGGTATATCACAGTGTACAGGTAGCATGTAGAGTGGTGATGTTTTATCATGACGTACACAGGTTCTGTTACAATATAAGTACCGTAGTGTCCCGCTAATACGCCCCCCCATTTTGTACACTACATCCCGCATAAAGTGGGGGGGGGGCTTATATTCGAGGATGCAATTAGTCTCGACTATAAGCCCCCCCCCCCAAAAGATTTTACGCAAGTGCTATGTACGCAATTAGGACACTTCCAAAGCTCATGTTTACATAGGAACACAGTGCGTGGTCTCCCTACATCGGAGAAGAGCTGCCAGTTCAACGCGAGGTCAATAACATTCACGACGACTTCGCTGTAGCTGTCCTCAAGAACGGCAACACTGTCGGTCATGTACCACGGGAAATTTCCAGAGTCTGCTGGTATTTCCTGCACAAGAGTGGCAGCGAGATGACTTGCATCGTCAATGGTGACAGAAGACGTTCTGAAGTTGATGGGAAAGGACTCGTGGTTCCGTGCGTGTACATCTTCAGAGGGAAACAAAAATACCTTGACAGACTGATAAACCTGTTTGCTAAACTAGCAGCTTAAAACTTGGAACATCTAACCACAAAACTTACAAAAGATTCACCGACTACTATCGTCTTACTGAACGCACTTGCAACGTATAGTAAGCACGTGTAGTTTTGATGTTCCAGAAGACGCTCACCGGGGGGCGTTATAACGAGTCAAACTACCCTGTGCAGGAACTTTGGCGGAAAAGAGGGGGGGGGCGTATTTTCGAAGGGGGCGTATTAGCGGGACACTACGGTATGTGAATTCGTTTTTGTGTGTAGTAGCCGCCTATATATACTGTACTGTATGGTTGGTAAATTTCGCGGGGTACAAATTTTCGTGAAGCGGGCCCAAATCTGGATTTCAGAAATTGAGCAATAGCCGTCAAGGACACACTCGCTGACAGGTTTCTGTTGGAGTTAGGTAGTATTGCCACATTGAAATGTATTCGCTCACCGTGGGCAACGAAGTTTCACGGTTTTAATTTTTGTGAATTGCTCTTGACTCGCAAAAAACGCAAAAATAAATCCCTTGTGAAAATTTCCAACCATACTGTACATGTATAAGCCATTATGGCAGCCCTTCTCCCGACCAAGAGCCACATGGTGACATCTATTATTCATTTGCCTCCATCCTAGTATTAGTTGCTTCCAGTATGCAAATATGGAGTGGGAAGATATGGTAACGGGTGGTGGGTGGAATCTTAAAGGCTTTGAGTTTTCTTGTAATGTCTTCTCCAAGGATATTCACAAGGCAGGTTGATACAGCTTGTTGTTGGTCCACTTGAGACTGATTGTTACAGTGGTCAAACACTGGCCGCTGTGTATCAACCTTCTGTCTACATTGTATCTGGCATTAAATCTCACCACCACACACAGGGTTCAATCTAGTGGAGGGACAGGAGAGGGGAAGCTTCCCCCCAAAAAATTTTAAAGACTACCTGTAAAATAAATACAGTTCTAGGCATGATTTTACCTATAGATGGCTTCTGAATCAATCTCATAGGACCTAAAATATCAACTTTTACTTGGGAGACATGCCCCTTGACTCTCTAAACAACGCTTTATACAGCCCCCCCCCCCCCCCCAAACTCAAAATCCTAGATAGAACCCTGACACATGACGAGTTCTCTAGGCCTCTCCACACTGTACTGGCATGTATGGGAGGCAGCTAAAGCCTGAAATGAGGCTAATTCTGAAAACTTCCCGTTATATGCAACACTACAGTACATATGTCATGTTATGTCAACAGTATGATATACAGTGGCATGGCAGTGCTAAAGTGGGGGCATGCTTAGATGTAATTTGTGGTCCTCCCACCAGAACTGGCTGACCACATTGGTGTGTTGAAGCAAGTGATAGGGACTGTTTGTGTTGTATTAGTATCTTACTGATAGTGTAAGAAGGGAATTTCCCCACCTTTACCGCCTTGGAATATTTGTATATGTCCTTAAAAGGCATTTGTTAAATATAGAGCAAGCAGTTGTGCTGTCTTCATGTGCTGCTTTTCCCACTGGAGTGTTAAGGGGAGATACAATAACATTTGAAGATGAAAACTAAGCAAGTATTATGTTTCACGGAAACGCTATTACATGATCATGAACAATACAAGTGTAAATATGTGTAGTATTTTGTGTACCTGGATTGGATCATTGAGCAAACTACTCATTTGGTGATCTATGAATATTTTGAAGGGGGTGTTTTGACGCCTCTACACACCCTTAGGGGTACTCTGGTATTCAAGGGGTGTATGACCTTATGAATAGCAAGGGATGAATGTACATGTAGTTATCAGTTCACGTACTTAATCCCTCCTTCACCTACACACACTACACACACAAACATACCACACATGCCATTCACATATGTACACATACACACCATACACATGCATTTCATGCATACTTACATGTATACACACATCTACACACACGCACACCACTGCACACATCTACACACACACACCACTGCATACATCTACACACACACACACCACTCCACACATCTACACACACACACACACACCACTTCACACATCTACACACACACACACACCACTGCACACATCTACACACACACACACACACACCACTGCACACATCTACACACACACATCCACACACATACACTACACACATCCACACACCACCCACACATAGGAGCGTCATTTGCAAGAGGCGATAATGTCCCAACAGTCCAACAGCAAGAAGAATCGTGTCTTCATCCCCACTCCAGCGTCATCCATCTTTGTCCCGTACTATGTCAACCTCTACAACAAGCTGTTGGATAGAACACCCCAGTACATCAGAGTGCCAGGTTAGCCTTGGGGGAAGAAGCCTGGGAATGAATGAGACCAGTGCCATGTCGGTGTTGGAACAAATTTGAACATGCTGTTGTTTCTCAAATGGGAGTGCTTCCAGCTAGCAGCTTTGCTGTGATCGGCCACCCTACATCCCAGACATTAACCCTTGATATGCGGAAGTAGTTGTTAATTACGGTTTATTAATGTGGAAGTTATTCAATATTAGCGTTATGACCAAAGCGGCAAGCGTTGCTAGCTAGCCTTGGGCAGTAACAGTGGCGTGATTTGTGTAAATAGTGTGTAACTAGGCTGGAATAGTTTGCCTAAGTACCTGACCACACTAACTAAGCGATTTTCTACTTGTTTGAAGCCATTTTCTGCCGCCATACATCGTAGCTTCTAGCGACTGGAAACAGTACCGATTATCCCACTGGATACTTACTGCCTTTTTTGACAAATTGAGCCGATTTTCAAGTTATTCGAAGGTAACACTTCCATCGCAAGTGAAAACTGGAGGCCGGTTGCTTCCTCTGTTCGAGAGAAAGCTTCGTTTTTGGCAGCCCTTGTCAAAATCCACGATCACCCATGAACTAATACCGCCCCTTCCTGGCTTTCCTCAATAGTGATGTAGGTGGAAAGGTGTGGCCTAGACTTATTAGTACTAAACAGTCAGGGTTTATCCCAAAGTCATGCTAAGCTTTTTAGCTTTAGCAAAATTGCGACAGCCACACTTAGCAGATGCCCGCGCGCGTCGCAAAAATGCAACATCCGCAGTTCAAGGGTTAATGTCATAGTGCTAAGCAGCTTGCTCTGTCATTTTACATAGCAATCATGCTGAGAATTAAACTCCATATCAAGTGCTGCTCTCCAGATGTGTGTGTGTGTGCATGTACATTGTTGTATATCGATACTGCACAATGATGAAGCAAAGAGCAGGAGGTAAAGGGTGTCTTAGAACAACTGTGGGAGTGAGGTAGAGAAGCTGCCTAGCTAACTGAGGGTCTGTTACTGTGGGAGCGAGGTAGAGAAGCTGCCTAGCTAACTGAGGGTCTGTTACAGCTAGCAGGCTTAATGAAGTCACTTCCGAACATGGCTCTTCTAGCTATGTGTATGTGTTGGCTAAACCATGTCCTGTGCAGTTAGTGACTCAGGGTAATATCTAAGCCAGCCTGCTTTTCAATGTAGTTCACTGATTGTTCATCGGTGAGGATGATATACCTTTTGCAGTTACGTAGCAATCCTAAGTATGGTCTTGCTTCCCAGGGAGATATTCTAGCACAATTCACTGCTGAAAAAGCGATTTGGTTTTGTGTTGTTATTTTAGCAGTGAGTGCTTTTTTTTGTTTTTTTTTTCTTCCGGATTTCACCATTCTCACCACAACTTGGTGTGTATATACATGTAAACTCCCTTAATTCCCACTGCTCTGTTGGTTTTCAATTATTTGGCCATCATTTACCAAATATGGTATCAATAATTCTTGCAGGTGTAACCTGAGCTGTACTGTAAGACAACAGGCAATCCTTGTAACTGTAGCAAACCTAACCTTCCCTCCCAGGACTTCCCACCATCCAGTTGCTTTCACTTCGAGGGGGAAGGCCTAGGAACATTTATCACGTGAATGATGTGAATGTCTACCTAGGTAGACAGAGGGGGAAGGGCACCCAGCCAAAAGAACATGTTTCATGCACACATTTATCATCCTGAACAGTCCAGGCCTTCCCCCTCCGTTTTTGCGTACTGTAAGCAATCAAGAGTTGGGTGGTGGGAAGGGGGCTATAGAGCAGTAGTCAAACCATGGTGCCAGTTTGCACTGCACTTGTACATGTGTGCAATAAGTGTGGGTTGGCATGCAATTGTATGTCCTGCTCATGATGCAGTATTGTGTTGTGGGTTTCTGCACAATAGCTACTGGGCTTCTTATAATTATGCTGAATAATATTCTGTTTTTAGCTGATAGTAGATGCTGCACATGTTGTGTCTGTTATAGAGGAAGTACGTTCGTTATTAGGGCGAGCCCCACACTAGCAGGACTGCATTGCACACGCATGTGTGTGTGCTTGCTTGCTTGGACCGGCCACGCACTGTAAATTTAAATATTAACGCAAAGCAGATTGCATTGTCTATAAACAAACATATT
Organism: Agelas oroides; assembly: GCA_949130485.1. NCBI lineage: Eukaryota > Metazoa > Porifera > Demospongiae > Agelasida > Agelasidae > Agelas > Agelas oroides. The sequence goes on along the minus strand of OX422191.1, from coordinate 24,153 downwards.
TCGTAGCAGCCCCAGATAAAAATGAATATTATTCTGTTGTGTATTTCAAGTGCATCACAACATTTGAAGGACTAAAGCACTGTATTGGTTACACTTCCATTAAAGGCATATACGAAACAGATATGAGTCCCACCCTTAACAGAGGTTTAGTGATACAGTACTTTGAACATGGTGAGGTACTCAAAATACACGATCGCATGATATTTGCTTTGTATGCAGCATTTACAGAGCTCGAACGCATGATTGCTGATCGGTGTGTGGAGCAAGCTACCTTTTAATAAGCGCAAGTGACAACTAGCTGGTGCTTCCCATGCAATATGGTCAGCGACTAACCATGCAATATCGTAGAGGGTGGCTGTATATCTAGGCAGCTCACAGTGCTGTGAGGGTGTGTGTGTCTCCTGTTCACTTGGTGCTTTGAGTGTGGCACTTCTCCAAACTTTCCGGGAATAAAGGCTGCAACTCTTCACATATGCACAGCTTGCTCATGTTTGCCCCACAATGCCCTGTATTCCACTGGTCATCAAATTACATGTATTCATCACTGGGACAAATGGGTGGGTTGGTAATTTGCTTGTGTGTGTGTGTGTGTGTGTGTGTGTGTGTGGAGGGGGGAGGGGAGTGTATAATTTCTGGATAATGTACATACAGTACGTGGCCCACACTAGTATTACGCATGCACACACACACACACACACACACACACACACACACACATTCAGGTCTGGGTCTGGAGGAGGAAGTACCGGACTATGACCTGGACTCAGAAGATGAGGAATGGCTCAACGCTCAGACCAACGAACGGGTGAGATGAGAAACACTCAGTTCCTAACACCCTCCCTGATGACAATAACAGTAGTAGTAAAATGGAGCTTGTACTGCTTGGCATGTGTATAGTCAGTGTTGGGAGGTTTGTGATAAATGGAGATTTTATTCTGTGTGCTATAACTTCAACAGCCCCTCTCACCCACCCACTTTGAGAGAATGATGGACAGGCTTGAGAAAGGAAGCGGCAATACAGTACGTTGGTGTACAGTTACACCTGTATATTTGTGTGCATCTAGTTTGTTTGCCTTTACAATATGTGGCAGTCCCGAATAGAAATCGAATGTTATTCCATCGTGTATTTCGTACATGCTATAGCGCTGAGCTTCCGCTAAGGGCGGGGCTCATACGCGCTATGTAAACGTATGAATATCTGATATGTCCACGAAGCGCGTATGAGCTCCGCCCCTAGCGGAAGCTTAGCGCTACAGCGCGTCAAACTCAGAATAATATTCGATTTCTATTTGGGACTGCCACGTTTTTTTCCTTTTTCCATTCTCTCTGCTCCATCCTCCCTCCCTCACCTCCTTCCCTCCCTCACCTCCTTCCCTCCCTCACCTCCTTCCCTCCCTCCCTCCCTCTCTCTGCTCTCTCTGTCCCTCTCCTCCTTCCATTTCGTCCCTCTCTCCCTCCCTCCCTTTCTCCTAGGTACTATCGGAAAGGGAAGCCCAGGTGCTACTGAGGGACGATGATGATTTGGTGTTGGCAGTGTATGACTACTGGCTGGCAAAGAGACTCAGGCTGGTGAGCTATGAACTTTAAACTGTCAACAACAGACAATAACCGTAATGCCAGTGATATAGTATAGGAAATATCAGTGTTTTAAATGAATTTATCTAAGGGGAGTGCTGTTGAGTGAGTGAGCTCTGTGTGAGCATCGGTCAGCAGTCTGTCTGCCCCATCAATTGTTATTACTAGGAATACGCATGCATATGATGCCTCGCGCCGTGCCATGTACCATTGTGTCTATGCGCATTGTGCATGCGGGTGCATGGAGCAAGTGTCAGAAATTGTGCACTGCTGGTTTTAATAGTGGGAGCCCAAAGAACAATACCTGGCTTGTGAAGACTCTCCAATACGTGATTTCTACTTTTGAACTCTTTCTTGATCTCTTCTTGCTCTCTTGGCTTCTACGGTGGACTCACCTCTTTGCTTTTTTTCTCAGAGTCGCCAGCCATCAGCTGCATTCAGCACTTGACTCTGCCAAATACGTACGTTGCGAAAGCCCAGCTGCGCTGTCCTCCCCTTCTTCTATCACCAAGAACGTTGTTCCCCCCCCCCCCCCAACTCCGTCCTCCATCGACGTCCTCGTGTAATGCACGTTTCAGTGACGCCCGATTCCGAGCGCAAATTGACATTCCTTAACATGACCGCAAATTGACATTCCTAAGTGTGACCGCCACGTACATATGTACGTACATACGCACATCCCGAGAATAGATCCCTGATTCGAGCCTCGCGCTAATGTGCTCGGCAATAATTGCCGTCTGTGTACTGCCAAGCGATAATATACAAGTCACTTATCCAAACATATTGGGCTTGAAGGGTTGAGATAAGTGAAATGTTTGGTTAAATGAAATTGTAGTATTTAGAAATTAGTGTTGGTTGTATTGCTAGTTGTAAGCTATTGATATTAATCAAACATTAGAACTTCTACCTACACATGCATTGTATGTGAGCCAAACAGCAACAACACCAGTGACTAGACGCTGCCGTCAGGCTGTCACAAAGTGTCTGGCTGCCTGGTCTGTCGGCTCCCCATGTCTGTAGGCACACGTGATCTCAACAGTAGATAGTGCCTAGCAGCTAGTGAGCAGTGTCACATGCGTGAGGCGTGCCTACCCAAGCAAGTCAAACACCTGGGTACTGTAAGCACTAGAATGTACACGGTTGTAAGCTGTCACTCACACTGCTCTAGTACCGGGTATTTTGTCTTAGTCGAAAACTGCCTACCCGTGGAAATTGTCCCACTTCTCCAGCTGATACACCAATAGGAAAGTGAGCCCGGGCTTGATATCCACTGTTTAAGAATGCTTGCAGCCAACTTCCAGCATGCTAAATGTTATCACCAGTTTAATGTGTTAAGAAGGCTTAAATTCTAGTAACTTAATTTTCTACTGTAGATTCAACGATGTACACTGTATGCATAAAACTCCTTTCTTTTGATGATTGCATTGGAAACGTGGCCAAATTAAAGTTGTTTTTTGTCAACAAACTTTTCTCTCAGTCCTAGCTTGTATAGTGTCCTCTCTCCCTCTTCTTGCAGGGGCGTGCATTGATCCCGACCGTGAAACATGAGAGACGGGACGGAAGCTCCTCTGCTAACCCCTACATGGCCTTCCGGAAGAGGACAGAAAAAATGCAGACCAGAAAAGTCAGTTTGAACACAAGTATATATAGCCTTTGAGTAGTAAACAATATCCAGTGTCAGTGGGTGCATGTTCCTGTGACCTCCATGCATACTATACTGTTGGTACCATGCACCTTGTAACTACGTGCTGCTGATCACTAGCGTACTAAATGGTTCCTCCTCCAAAGAACCGTTGTATATGTCATGTAGCTTGCCTCCCTCTAGCCTCATACCCCGGTCACTTTTCCTCCTCCAACAATTACCCGGTGCTGGGTAGTAATTGACGCTTGTACCCTGTATCAATTTACCAATTGTAGCAACAGCCAGTAGCCATCTGCCATGTTGTTAGTATTAAGACTGCATAGTAAAGTTGAAAGGCTTGTGGAGCCTTGTAGTCTGTTACAGTAACTTAATTACATGGAACAGTTTGTTAGAAGGTTTGAAATGATCTGAAGATATTGTACCGGAGTCAGTATGCTGAGTTGATCATTGTTTTTGTTTGATTGTTTTAGAATCGTAAAAATGACGAGACGGCATACATGCAGATGCTGAAACTAAGAAGAGAGTTGGCAAGAGCCTGGTATGTGTGCACATTCATGAAATTAAAAAGAAGGGCTCGACACCTATCTTGTCACTGTATGTATGTTTGCACACGTATGAACAGTCAATGAACCACATCTCCCTGAATAATAAAGTCACCCACTTACAATAACTTACCACTATATATCAAACTTGTAGGGTTTCAAATGAAGCCTTCCAGTAGGTAGGTAGTACATGTAAGTGGTTTCGTGGAGACACACAGCTCTCAGCTAGAAACTTTTGGCAACTGAACTTGAAAACCAATAGTATGAATCCCTTGCATGATGTGACACTGGGTCATGTTTTACATGTGGTCATTTTACCAGCAGAACAGATACCCTGTGGAGCGTATTTCTTTGAATAGACGCCGCCCTCGAATAGTGACTGGCCTCGAATAGTAGCTGCACAATCCGAAGCTCGTGAACGAAATAAATGCCACCCTTGAATAGTAGCCGCGGCTAGTAAACGCGGCACACGTGTGCGAATGATTCCTGACGACGGTCACCACGCTAGCGCTAGGACTGTTTGTGTTGTACAAGTCGTTCCCACGGCTGACAGCAGGACTGAGAGGCTGCGCGTGCTACTGACAGCGTCTAGCAACCGTCACCGTCTCGCTCGTACGTACCTTATCCAGCCGTCATTGATGTCTCCACAGGCTTTCCAAAGAAATAAACACCGCCCTTGAATAGTAGCCGCCCTCTAATAGTAGCTGCACAAAACGGGCAGCAAAATAAATAGTAGCCGCGGCGTCTGATTGAAGAAATATGGCACAACTCTTTATTGTGACAAAGTTTGAGACCACACAAGACATCAATGACACTGTATCTGCCTTTCTTATACTGTGGCCAATTGAGGGCTGCATGCCCATACTGCCACTAACTATACATGTACTTGGTGACCTAGTATATTTGGGGCATCACGGGGTGTCTCCAGTCTGTGAATGCTACAGTACTTGTAATATTCTAGGATCCATGACTCCCCGAGTGTAGAGCATCATGGATGTCCCTAGCATCCCGGGATACTTGGTAGTCTGGGATCCATGGGCTCTTACACCGTGGGATGTCTCAAGTACCGTACTCACACATTGTTAAGTGCTTTTGGCTTATAAGTGCATATTTAATATTAAGCACTGGTTTGCGTGTGGTCACTGCATGATTCTAAATGAAACACACTCTGAGCTAACTTTGCTGTTAGGCACACTTTTGCCATTAGGCACTCATTTCCTTCCTGTGGAAATATAAGCATATGCACATGAGTACGGTATCTTAGATTCGTGGGCCCTCCCTGTGTGGGACATCCCCATGATTGATTTCCATCTATTTTCTTGTAAGTTGGAGACTAATTCAAAGACGACTTGGTATGAGCTGCGGCAGTATTTTAGTCTACCCACACAACTGATACAGTTAGTTTCTGTATATTTGACATGACTTCTCTCTTCTGTGTAGTTCCCTAGCAGAACTTGTGAAGGAGCGGGAAGACAAGAAGGGTGACCTGTGTCAGGCGCAGATAGACATCTTCAGAAAGAGGTGTGTGAACTGATGTCACACACACACACGCGCGCGCGCACACATGAACACCCAGCAGTGTGTGTTCTATCAAAGACTACAGTGGCCTAGCGGGAGTTGCGTACAAACACTCCTTCTCAGTTGACCAATGAAATGTGATCCATATTGGTAGTCTAGAATTTGCCTATACACTTGATACTCTCATAACAACCTAACCAGTTGCGGGCATATTACATGTAATACAGAGACCCTTGGGGCCAAAATAACAGCAAGCACACTCTAAGCTTTTTCAGCATCAGAACTGTGCTGTATGCTGCTACAAACCCATTATCTGTGTGTAAGAATGCAAAACTTAGCTACTCTATTCTTCACTGCGGCCACCATGTTGTACATGTACAAAAAGACTCCCAAAGTTTATGCTCCTACAGCCTTATGAGTGAATACATTGTCACATGACTATGTGTTAGTACAACTGAGGTCTTGTAACTGGGTAAACGAATGTCAGCCTTACTCGGCTGTGGTCAGCTGTGGTTTGTTTATGGTTCACTAGTTATATATAGTAGCAGTTGTCCTCCTGTCTGTCTGGAGATTTGGTGTCCTAATAGTTGTGGTTACATGTTATGAAAGGCTTAATGATCCATTAGGCCTTGATGAATTTTGCCAACATATATATAACTTTAAGCGTAATATAGTACAGTAGCATATTCACGCACAACAGTGCTTTCAGCAAGCATGATGGTGTACCTTTCCTGTTATACTCTCCACCGGGACCTTTTTGATGTCCACATCACAAGAAAAGTAGATCTAGATACATTAACTGCTTCCCTAGCTGGTTTGCTACTCACAAATTCACCACCACTATACCGTTACAAACACATGCTTTGCGTCAGAAGACAGAGGTTAATTATCATTACATATACTATGGGTGCTGTGTTTCTAGTGTTATGGCAGTTGAAGTATAGTTTAATCCATCCATGTAACATGCTACTAGCCTCGTTCCCAGGCCTCCCCTGTTTCTACCTTCCATTTGCGTTCACAATAATACATGGGAGCGGAAGACCAGCGAAAAACGGGGAAGGCCTGGGAGCATTCATCACGTGAATGACGTCAGGTGGACATGAGGTGGACGTAGGGGGGCCCAACTGCCAAAACTACGCACAGGATCATCCGTTCGAGCGCTTTACTGCATTTTTGGACTCCAGACCTTAGCATGATGGAAATTATTTGTCTTGACCGATAAGAAACTCGCTTTCAAGTTTACTTTTGAATATCAGTCCCTCCCCCCCTACGTCTACCTCGTGTCCACTCACGTGATGAATGCTCCCAGGTCTTCCCCGTTTTTCGCCGACCTTCCGCTCCCGTGTATTATTGTGAACGCAAACGGAAGGTAAAACCTGGGAACCGAGGCTAACATGCTACAAGGATACATTTAAGTGCTGTAGACAGAGGTTCAAAACAATGTACCCGGCATGGTGGACAGTTCAGATCCTGACTCTTTCACATTGTAGAGTTACTATGATTTCCTTCTCTCTCTGCTTGCTATGTTGTTGATACAGGTACCTTCTGGAGGATTGGAGTGGAAGTATCATAGCCTCGCTGCACCCTGTGGCAACCAAGTCGGCCACCAGCCGTCAGGGGTCGATGGTTGGAGAGGGAGGACAGTGGGAGGGCAGATCTGTGCTCATCAAGGTAGAGAGTACATGTGTGATGGGTGCTGGTGTGAGGGAGATGGAGGGAGGGAGTGAAGGAAGAAGGGCAGGTGGAGGGAGGGTACAATATACGTGAATACCCAGGTACATGCATGTCGTAGCAAAAACAAACCCAACTGTTGTGCATGTAGCCTGCTGATCTTATTGAGAAGATTTTGCGCTTGTTAACTCCACAATCGTGGAATCAGGTTGTGAAAGGGAGTAAGAGGGGAGCCATGTATGCCCTAGGTGCATGTGTGCGGTAGGTTACATCTTTATGATCTTATTTTGCAGATGGAAAGTGGAGAGGAGGATGACATTCACCATGTTGGCAGACATGAGGTCTTAGTCTCCTCAGGGTAAGAGAGTAGATCTTATGAGGGCCCCCTCTCCTCACATGGAATAAGGATGCATGTCAGCCAGACTTGTATTTGGATTTATGGTGTTACACTGTAATGTATCAGTATGAGTCATATTTGTGCAATTATAGTCGAGCAATGTCTTCTTGCATAGGCTGAAGAGGAAGAGAAAGAAGAAGTACTACTATGCTGCTGTGAGTTTCTACCATAACCTGTGGTGTACACAGAAATATTTTACAACACAGCTCCACCACACTTATGAAAGCCTGTATAGTATAGCAACTGTAACTGAATTGGCAAGACTGACAGGAAGTGATACATAATCACTTTTTTCTGATCAGATGTTGCTACATGTAAGATGAATCTCTTCGGGGCCGCCATTGGAGGGGCTCCCAGATGGGACACAGCAAGCTATATGCCTGCCTAGCACCAACAGCCATATGACTGTGTTGTTTGACACTCCGTTTTCTCTCTCTTTTCTCCCCTCCCTCTCCTTCCCTCCCTCTCCTTTCCTCCCTCCCCTCCCCTCCCCTCCCTCCCTCCCCTCCCCTCCCCTCCCTCCCTCCCTCCCCTCCCCTCCCTCCCTCCCCTCCCCTCCCCTCCCCCCTCCCCCCTCCCTCCCCTCCCCTCCCCTCCCCCCTCCCCTCCCCCCTCCCCCCTCCCTCCCCTCCCCTCCCCTCCCCTCCCCTCCCCTCCCCTCCCCTCCCCTCCCCTCCCCTCCCCTCCCCTCCCCTCCCCTCCCCTCCCCTCCCCTCCCTCCCCTCCCTCCCCTCTCTCCCCTCCCTTCCCTCCCTCCTCTCCCTTCTCCTCCCTCCCCTCTCTCCCTCTCCTCCTCCTTTTCTCCTCCCTCTCCTTCCTCCCACTCCCTCTCTCTCTCTCCCCTCTGTCCCCCTCACAGACCACTCCAGAGCCTGAGCCCACAGTCCCTAGCACCCCAGACAAATCTTTGAAGGATACATCAAGAGACATGGCAGAGAGATCAGACGATGAGGAGCCAGATGGCATATTCTCCTTCAAGAGAAAGCCCCACATCAAATACCATGCTGTGAGTGGCTGTTCAAGTCCTAGTCCCATGCATTCCTGTGTACCATATATGATACCAAGAGCGCATAAGAACGGGCAGCTAGAGTAAGAGCGTGTAACTACGTAAAATTCGAAACCGGGCAGAAATTACCGCCAGTACTAAAAATAGTAACATGCCCTGCGCACGCTGCGTTGACATAAGCCATTATGCATTGTTGCTAAGCACGCACGTGACCGGGTGTTCTATTTTTAGTACGGTTCAATAATTTTGCCCGGACTACGGGCTTCTATTGGAGTTACACGCTCTTACTCTAGCCGCCCGTTCTTATGCGCTCTTGTTTGAGTAAAAGGGGGTTAATGCTATTTTCATTACCGTATGACTACATTGTACAGTTGTTACATATATTACCTTAATGTTGATTTCCTACTGTTTCCTTTATCTTTTAGGCCCATGGTTCTATTGGTAGCTGGCCATGGTATGGTGGTGTGGAGGGGAAAGAGGAAGAAGAGGAGGAGGTGGAGGGGAGCAAGAGGTACCGATTCTCCCACACCACTCTCTCAGGACGGTTCATCGGGAGGGCCAGGAGAAGAGTTGGAAGAGGAGGAAGGTGGGACCACCATAACATAGTGATCCTATGACTTGCATGTATACATATGCTACTAATCTCTTATAAGATTGTGTTGAGAGATTGATTATGAGTGTCTTCTGCCTTGTGGGGTGGACGCACAAGTTACAGCAGCATTCAGAAAATTTACATTCGGTACCATCAAATCAGCAGATAAGTGGCCAATAGAATTTGTACAGACAGCCATTCCATTATGAACATTGTGACACATGTAGTATAGCTGTGCTGAGTTACACGTATGTATTTTAACGTATCTTCCCCACATCTTGAAATGCTTACCTTCCCACTATAAATCCTCAACAAGGAACAGCATTCACCTGATGGCTTTTGTCCCATCTCTATTTCTTTTGCTGCTTTCCTTGCCTACCCACCCTCCCCTTTCTCTTTCTTTTCCCACCCTCCTCACTCACCCTCCTCACTCACCCTCCTCGCTCACCCTCCTTGCTCACCCTCCTCTTCCATACTCCACCACCACTCAGGGCCATGTGGGACCGTGTCATGCTCAGTGACAGTGAGGATGAGGCCCTGCCCACCACACAGAGCCTACAAGTCCAGCCAGGGGAAGGAGGAGGGGACCAGGAAAGCAAGGACATGGCGGGTAGCGAGGACAAGGGGATAAAGTGGTGAGAGCATAATTATTGTCACACTGTACATTAGTTTATAGAAAAGGTGCAGTGGACATTGCCATGTTACCAAGCTTACCTTGGAGGTGGGGAAAGTTGGACATTCTTAGGGAGTGTGGAAGCATCTCCCTAGTAAAATGAATGCTGTGAAATACATACACATATAGCTTCTAATGTAGCCGCGTTTCCCAGGCCTTCTCCACTTCCAGTTTTTGATTGCTTGTTTTTGCATACTGCAAAAAGCAATCAAAAACTGGAGGCGGAGAAGGCCTGGTAACGAGGCTATTCTAATGATCTTTGAAACTTCCTTAATTAAGCATTAATGAGTCTTAGTAAAGTGCAAACAGGATGAAGGGGCTCCTCCCTTTCAGTATTAAAACCTAGACACTGCTGTGTACCTCAAATTCACCATCCTCTCTCCACAGCTTACACTTCCTCTCCCGCCTACCCTCTCCCTCTTCCGACTTCCACTTTCACCATTTTCCCTTCATCGAATCTTCAAGTATCAGCACCACTGCCTCTGCCAATGGTGTCAGTGACGGTCACGCCCCTTTTCATGGCCAGCCAGTTGGCGTCCTTGGATTTAGTGGCTTTACTTCGGATTCTGAATATTCGGATGAGGCATCATCTTTTGCGACTCTCCCAACCTCCCAGTTTGCCCTCAAGCCCTCGAGTGATGACATGGAATGTGAGCTGAGTGAACAGCAGAAGAAAATTTCTGTGCCTGAGAAATTAGAAATGAGACTCTGGAATGGGACTGGGGACAAGAGCTCCACATCAGCGGTGGATAGTACTGAGAAAGAACAAGTAGGGAATTCGCAACATGTTGGTACAATATCAAGAAGAAAAACAGATGATCCTACCCCTCTAACCCTTCCCCCCTCCTCCTCCTCTTCCTTCACGAGTGCACAGCACAAACCGCAAATGTCACACCACACAAATACAGTAAGACACAGCAATAGTAGTGCACCGCAGGTAGCACCACATAAAGATATGAGCAGGACCTCCCTATCTGTGATGGACAGCAAAACAATAATACTCTCAAATGCTCCCACTTCTGCTGTGCGCCACCAATTGCACAGTAATACAAAACAGACACAGCCGCAGAGTGGACCCAAAACTGTGAGTGATTCTGTACCTACTAAGCCACCTCTGCCTTCTGCTACCGCTGCTACCGCTGCAAACTCAACTACTACTACAGTTGAGAAGAAAGACTCAAAGTTAGTGGCAAATGGTCCAAAGCAAGCCTTACTTGTAGCTGCTCCTACTCAGAATAGTCAGGGAGATACATGTAAAATGAATGGCCCAGCTTCTAACATCTTGCAGCTAAACTTTCCACTCAAGAACTTATCAACGGAGAAATCAAAGAACAGTCGCATGTTTGCTACAGCTGATGCGGCACTCTTAATAACTTCCCAGTTTGTGGAGAGAAAGAGGGAGGAGGGGAGCATAGGTGGTGTCATCGGTGGAGTTCCTAAAGTGCCAGATACCAGCAGAGACTTGCAGACTACAACAAAGATTGAACCCTTGCCTCCACAAGTGGTAGACAAAAGAACTAGCTTGCCTGCCTCTCGTAGGGCATCAACTGGTACGAATGGTACCAGCTTCCCAGAGATTTTTCACTCTGCCACCCGAAGACTTTCAGAGACCGAGAGAGGACTAAAGCAAGCCTTGGCAGGGTAAGTATAGTGTGAAAGCATTGTACTTTGTGTCAATATGTAGCCTCGTACCCAGGCTCCTCCCCATGCCGAAAAGCGGGGAGAGAGCCTGGACGATCTGATCATGTGCCCCGTGACATACTACAGTGCTCGTGATAACGTCCGGTCATCGGACAATTTCCGGGTAATTATGCCACGTGACCGATCAATCTCGTAAGCGTGCGGACAAAATGTCTGGACAAAAGCGTGCAGCTTGCTCTGACGAGGTTCCACCGGCGAAGAAGCGAGGGGTATCGGTAAAAACGGTTCAGAAGTGGATCACAGAGAGCGACAGAGAGATGAGTACGTCTGCATGGCTTAAGTACGAGAAGGCTGATCGCGACTACGTGGCGACGCTGAAGTGCTCTATGTTCAACGAGAAGCTGCGAGGCATGCGCAACTACAACGCTGCGTTGTAGTTGGTTCGAAGAACCTGCGAGCGTCCAGCTACAAAGATCATGCTGCTACCGACATGCACAAGCGAGCAATGCTTCTTTCGAAGAAGCAGAGCTCCAGTGATGTCACTGAATACGCGCCGATAGCTACAATCTTGATGGTGACGCTGCGCTGAAGGTGAAGCGAAAGTTCGACATTGCTTACCTGAATGCCGCAGTAAGCACAACCTAGCTTTCACCAAGATGGGTCCTCTGTTATCACTGTTACATGTTTATAACCTCTGATTCATTATGTCGTGTAATTTCTGCAAATACATTAATTAACTTTTGTGATGATTACTTATTAGGTGACAAAGAGTTTATTGGTTTTCCTAGGCTGTGAGAAGGGCCCGGTATGCATTTGAACTGCATTTATTTCATATGTCGGATTGTCCGGGCATGACTGGTACTTGTCTGATCAAACTTAATGATGTTCTGACATTATGTCAGAGCAACTTCGAGATGTTATCGTGAGCACTGTACTATGTGTGGTTTTATGTGTGGTTTTGGTAATCGAATTATTGCCCACGCTGTCTGTACTCAGCGTTATAAGCGGTACTCGTGTGTTGTAGCCGTTGTTGTTCTGGATCAGTGGATGTTGCTGAGACTACAGATGGGCACTGGAAGGCTGTTTCACTGTTATCTAGCTAGCTGGTAAGCAGTGTAGCTTCTACTCTACACCTCGCTGTTCCGCCCAAACGGCGCTAGAAGACAGTCGCTTTAGCGACGTTCACAGTGCTGGCTACCGCTCACTATGACAGCATGCTAGGAGTATACATACAGAACTCACAGCTGTTCAAAGAGGCCTTCCAAAGACTCCTTGCTGACACTGTGAGCGATAGCCAACGCTATCAACGTCGATAAGGCGACTGCCTCCTACGCCGTTTGAATGAAACTACATCGTGGCAGCGTAAAACTTAGCGCTACAGTAGAAGCTATAGTTGAAATATCATACTGGGAGCTCGAGTCGAGCTAAAATAGTGAACAGCGATCTGTAGTCTCAGCGACATACAACAACGGCCGTGTCAGCGCTTATAAAGCTGAGTATGGACTGCGTGGGCAATAATTTGATTACCAAAACCACACATAGTATGACACGGGGCACGTGATCAGATCGTCCAGGCTCTCTCCCCGCTTTTCGGCATGGGGAGGAGCCTGGGTACGAGGCTATCAATATGCTGGTGAATATTGTTGATGGCATCATAATCCCACATGTACATAGCTTACATGACGTTGACCTTGCTGGCTTTATTCCCTCTCTTCTTATCTCATACTGAGCATCCTCCTTTTCCTTCCCCCCCCCTCCCTTCCTTACCATGTACACTGTACTCCTCCCTCCCTTCCTTTCCTTCCCCTTTCCCTACAGTGTATATACCTCCCCTTCCCTTTATTTCCTGCGCCTCCTCTTCCCCAATTTGTTTTCTCTCTCTTCCTCCCCTCCACCACAATATCCTTTTTCTTCTTTCTACTACTTTATCATCCCTTTTATTCCATTCCAGGTCTATGGTGAATCATAGTAACCTTCTAGAGACTACCACCTCTCTCGTACAGCTTGGTAATCCTTCAGAGGTGACCTAGTATTGCAATCACTCCGTAGGGGTATATACATTATCATTGTTGTTGTTATTTTCCTCTCTCAAGTCTGAATGTGGTGTAAATTGTCGTTGTACGTACATCTCTGTTGTTGTATCATACATGTAGTGCACTTGTGGAAATTCTTAACCGTGTGATGTGATTGTTACTGCAGTGTGTACGTACATCGTGTGAGCTTTCTTCTTGTTATAAACCTTTGGTTTTATTAGTCATTGCATGTACAAAGTACAAAGGGGGAGGGAGGGGGGCAAGGAAGTAAGATACCTTGTAGAAGCACCAGTATGTATATAACGTTAGCCTCGTACCCAGGCTCCTCCCCATGCCGAAAAGCTCCCCGCTTTTCAGCATGTGGAGGAGCCTGGGTACGAGGCTATATAATGCGGCATCTGAGGCTTCTTTTGACTACTTTAGTTACAGGTGAGCTTGGCTTGTCAAACTTAATGAAAATTGTAGTAGAATCAATGAGATTGTATGAAACAAAAAGCGGCTATCACAGTACCGAGAGACCATTTTTAGGCTTGTACTGTTCCTAACAACAACACTCCGTCTTGTCCTTACTTCGTTCGACTGAAGTCAAATTAAGCATCAGCCCTCATCAGCTGTGCTGGGCTGACCGGGAGATGGGGACTGCTGTCTCATGCAGTCATGTGGCTGCCTGGCTGGCTATATTCAATTTCCTGTAAAAAATTTCCGCATTTACAGCGTGGGTATCATGATAAAATTAATAGCCTATGAATTCGATAGCTTGGCCAAAAAATCTGTGGTTTAGCAAGTAACTATTTTGGTTACTGCAGTTATGTGACTATGGAAATTGAAAGAAGGCAGCATTTGTAAAACCATCCCAAAAACATTCATCTGTAGCCGAATTTAGTACGGCATCCTTATAAATTAGCATGGGAATGGCTCAAGCAATTGTAGTAACCATGCAAATACTTTGTGCTGTGACATAACTTGTGCGTGAGTAACTGCCTGGTGCAAAAGTACAAGTTCTGTTTGAAGTAAACCAACTTGCTTTGTTACTGATCTATTGAGCTCAAAGTCCTTTCACTTCTTCTTGTATAACTATATACCAGGATGTAAGTTTGATGGAACGTGAGGTATAGCAAGCATGACCAAATTACAAAGAATAAGGCAAAGGGATTTCACAGCCACACAGGAGGCACCAATCCAGAGTGTGCAAAGGCTGAAGACCTGGTTAAAGCCCCACTGAGTGACAAAGACTATGCAGCATACAACACCATTAAGGTCTGAAATGAGAAGGAGAAGAAGTGGGTGAAAAAGGTCCAAGACCCACTACCTTCTGGTCTACTTCCATGAGCATACCAAATGCTGTTACCACTATTCAAAGTCTATAATCAAAACATAACCTTCCATTTGCATTTTGAAGTTCTACTAAAGAATAAAATACTGCATATATACCCAGTGAAAGCTGGTGATTGCAATTAACAAAGAAGAATCACAAACAAGACACTTGCCACTGACTGTGAAGACATGCAAGTACAAAGATTTTATGGATGAAACTCTAATTATGCTCTAAAGGCGTCTACAAAGGGTGATCACATAATTATACAGCCACTATAGCTGATTATGATTTGCCTTTGCAGTTTATGTGTCAGTGTCATATATACAAACTGTACACGAGGGTACAAGTAGATTGTGTAGATAAGCTAATTGTTACTTAATGGACCTCAAGGCAAACAAATAGAGCACACTGAGTACAAAATTATTAATCAGGTATACTCAGGTAGCTATACTAAAGTATGATGTATATACACAAGTGTAAATGAACCCTAAAATGTTCGCAGACCTTCAGTTTATTGCTTTTAGTTTTACTATTTCGAGAATTTGGTATAGCCACCGCTGCATGGGAACAAGGCTAGGTTCAACCCCATCCACACAACACACACAATTTGTATACTACAAGTAATTCTGATGTTACAAACTGATTTAAATTAAGTTCATACACACAAAGTTGGCAACCAGTGCACTCTATATTTTTTCTATTCTACATTCTACAGCTGTTCCTACATAAGTGCTGGCTAGCTAAATTCAGTTCTCAGTTTATTCATGCCAGTGAACTTGTGTAATTCACTTGTGCATAGGAGTGTGACTTCACCATGTGAATTGACTCGGACAGGTGTGCAGCCAAGACTAACGACTTCAGCTTTCACCTTTTCTTGATTATCAGCGTGCTGTTGATTAACCCACCAACCAGCTGCTTTCCCACCATGATAAATTGCTTTTCCACCATGATTTAGTGCCTTGTAGTATACAAATTGCGTGTGTTGTCCTACCGGTTTTGATCGCTTAACATCAACAGTTTTTTCAGCCACAACTCTGCACAGGAAATCTACTCCTGATGGTTGCTCAGATTGGTCTTTGGATGATTCTTCAGATGAGACATCTTGTGTCAGGGTGCTATGAATTTCCTGTATCAGTGCCTCAGCATTGGCCAGTATTGGTGCTGAGTGTGCACAGTTCAGCAAACTGGCAGAGAGGAAGGCAATGATAACTCACTGATATTACTGTTTGCTGATGACACCAAATGTTTGTCTCCCATTTCTTCTATTTTGGACTGCCAACTCCTACAATCTGATCTAGATCAACTATCCACTTGGAGTTCAGATTGGAGTCTTCTCTTCAATGAGTCGAAGTGCTCACTAATATCTTTCACGTCAGGCTCCTCAAGGAATGCCAGCAGTCTCCTCCCCTACTACATCAACAACTGCGAAGTTGTAGCATGTTCTTATCATAAGGATTTAGGCATCACTATGTCTCATGATCTCTCTTGGTCGAAGCACATAACTCAAATCACTTGCAATGCCTATCGAATTCTCAGTCTGCTTCGCAGATCCTTTTCAGCAACCAATAATATTGTAACTAGGAAACGTTTATACATCTCACTGGTTCGTTCACAGCTACTCTATGGCTCCCAGATCTGGAAACCAGCCTTAATCAAAGATATCAAAAGCTTAGAACAAATTCAACGCAGGGCTACTAAATTCATCCTTAACGACAATTCGCTTGATTACAAGAGTCGTCTCATGAAACTACATCTGCTCCCTCTTATGATGACCTTTGAATTACAAGACATATTCTTTTTTGTCAGAAGCTTAAAGCAGTCGAGACTCCAATGCAGTTCTTTCGACATCCTACAATATATTTCTTTTAGTACTAACCCTACAAGATCAGGCAGCCACAGGAAACTCATTCAGCCTATTGTAAAAACTACCAGACACAAAAACTTCTATTTCAGTAGGCTTCCTCTCCTGTGGAACTCCCTCCCATCTATAGACTTGGATTCCAGCTATGACACAATAAAGCGCAAGCTCAAAGACATCTTCTGGCTCTCCTTTGTTCATAACTTCGACAGCGAAATTACATGCACATACCATTTCTGCTGCCCATGCAGCAAATGTTCTCTTGTTCCAAAGTCGAACTTTCAAATTGAGTAACAAGCATGTGCAAGTTCTTCAGCCACCACAGAAAAACAACGTGACTAACTTCAACTTTGATTTTAATTTATAAATAATTTGTAAACTATAATTATTGTTTGTCATCACTAGCTTGTTTGTGTTTTTTGTCCAGGCTGCTATTCTTTATCCATAGTAGTCCTTCAGCACGGTACAATCTCTAACTTCATCTTCATTCAGCACCAACTTCTGTTCTTCATTCACCCTGTCCAAATCTTCACTGTGCTGTAAAGCAATAATAATAATAATAATAATAATAATAATAAGTACTAGTGCAGTCCGCATTGTGGAAATCTCAATTCGGATGTGTGGACAAGCTGCAAATTGTAAAATGAACGAGTGTGTTCAACAGTCCAATTGCAATGCTTTTACATTATACATGTAAAATATCTGTTACAGTAAATTGAGATATGTAGGCCGTACTCTTAAACTGCTACTGTAATTTCTAGTAATTTCTTGTAGGTATGCTCCTTGCATTAGTGCAAGGATTGTTCCGAGCTTCGTTTAGCCATCAATTTGCGTGAATTTCCATTGACTGCATTATGCCGCGTCGCAGGAAACCGATTACTTTGCGGATCCGTACCGGTCTGTGCGCTTTTAGCACAAACTCAGTGTCAATTTGCGTGAATTTCAATCGGCGGCATTATGCGACGTCGAAGAAAACCGATTACTTTTCGGGTCCGTTCCGGTCTATGCGCTTTTTGCAGAAACTCAGTGTTTACATTTTTGAACTCCCCATACCCGCAGCTTCTTGTAGGTATGCTCCTTGCATTAGTGCAACGATTGTTCCGAGCTTGGTTTAGCCGTCAATTTGCGTGAATTTCCATTGACGGTCTTATGCGCCGGGGCAGGAAACCGATTACTTGGCGGGTCCGTACCGGTCTGTGCGCTCTTTGCACAAACCCAGGGTTTACATTTTTGAACTCCCCTTACCCGCAGCTTCTTGTAGGTAAGCTCCTTGCATTAGTGCAACCATTGTTCCGAGCTTGGTTTAGGCGTCAAATTGCGTGAATTTCCATCGACGGCCTTATGCACCGTGGCAGGAAAACGGTTACTTGGCGGGTCCGTACCGGTCTGTGCGCATTTACACAAACCCAGGGTTTACATTTTTGAACTCTCCATACCCGCAGCTTCTTGTAGGTATGCTCCTTGCATTAGTTCAACCATTGTTCCGCGCTTGGTTTAGCCGTCAATTTGCGTGAATTTCCATTGACGGCCTAATGCGCCATGGCAGGAAACCGATTACTTGGCGGGTGAGTACCCGTCTGTACGCTTTTTGCAGAAACCCGGGGGTTTACATTTTTGAACTCCCCATACCCGCAGCTTCTTGTAGGTACGCTCCTTGCATTAGTGCAACCATTGTTCCGAGATTGGTTTAGCCGTCAATTTGCGTGAATTTCCATTGACGGCCTTATGCGCTGGGACAGGAAACCGATTACTTGGCGGGTAGGTAGCGGTCTGTGCGCTTTTTGCACAAACCCAGGGTTTACATTTTTGAGCTCCTCATACCCGCAGCTTCTTGTAGGTATGCTCCTTGCATTGGTGCAACCATTGTTCCGAGCTTGGTTCAGCCGTCAAATTGCGTGAATTTCTATTTACGGCTATATGCGCTGGGACAGGAAACCGATTATTTGGCGGGTCCGTACCGGTCTGTGCGCTTTTTGCACAAACCCAGGGTTTACATTTTTGAACTCCCCATACCCGCAGCTTCTTGTAGGTATGCTCCTTGCATTAGTGCAACCATTGTTCCGAGCTTGGTTTAGCAGTCAATTTGCGTAATTTTCCATTGACGGCCTTATGCTCTGGGACAGGAAACCGATTACTTGGCGGGTAGGTACCGGTCTGTGCGCTTTTTGCACAAACCCAAGGATTACATTTTTGAACTCCCTATACCCGCAGCTCCTTGTAGGTTTGTTCCTTGCATTGGTGCAACCATTGTTCCGAGCTAGGTTCAGCCGTCAATTTGCGTGAATTTCAATTGACGGCCTTATGCGCTGGGACAGGAAACCGATTAATTGGCGGGTATGTACCGGTCTGTGCGCTTTTTGCACAAACCCAGGGTTTACATTTTTGAACTCCCCATACCCGCAGCTTCTTGTAGGTATGCTCCTTGCATTGATGCAACCATTGTTCCGTGCTTTGTTGAGCCGTCAATTTGTAGACATGGCAAGGTTTAAGATGAAAAATTTGTTTTTGTTTTGAGCGGTAACCAGTTATCACGGTTCTCATGGTTCTCATGTAGCATAACTGTAGTGTGCAGCTACATGATCTATGAGCTTAGCTCCTCTAGAGAGCGAAGATGATCGTTTCCCAGTGGCTATCGGTGGTTCGCACTGCGTACCAGTGGTTCTCAGTGGTTACCAGTGGTTCTCAATGGTTATCAGTGGTTACCAGTGGTTCTCAGTGGTTCTCAATGGTTACCAGTGGTTCTCAGTGGTTCTCAATGGTTATCAGTGGTTACCAGTGGTTCTCAGTGGTTCTCAATGGTTACCAGTGGTTCTCAGTGGTTCTCAATGGTTCTCAGTGGTTACCAGTGGTTCTCAGTGGTTCTCAATGGTTCTCAATGGTTACCAGTGGTTCTCAGTGGTTCTCAGTGGTTCCCAATGGTTCTCAATGGTTACCAGTGGTTCTCAGTGGTTCTCAATGGTTCTCAATGGTTACCAGTGGTTCTCAGTGGTTACCAGTGGTTCTCAGTGGTTCTCAGTGGTTACCAGTGGTTCTCAATGGTTCTCAATGGTTACCAGTGGTTCTCAATGGTTCTCAATGGTTACCAGTGGTTCTCAGTGGTTACCAGTGGTTCTCAGTGGTTACCAGTGGTTCTCAATGGTTCTCAGTGGTTCTCAGTGGTTACCAGTGGTTACCATTGGTTCTCAGTGGTTACCAGTGGTTCTCAATGGTTCTCAGTGGTTCTCAATGGTTCTCAATGGTTCTCAGTGGTTACCATTGGTTCTCAGTGGTTACCAGCGGTTCTCAATGGTTACCAGTGGTTCTCAGTGGTTACCAGTGGTTCTCAATGGTTACCAGTGGTTCTCAGTGGTTACCAGTGGTTCTCAGTGGTTCTCAGTGGTTACCAGTGGTTCTCAATGGTTCTCAGTGGTTCTCAGTGGTTACCAGTGGTTACCATTGGTTCTCAATGGTTACCAGTGGTTCTCAGTGGTTACCAGTGGTTCTCAGTGGTTACCAGTGGTTCTCAATGGTGAAACAAATGATGTAACAAAGCACTGAAGTACAAAATACTGAAGTACAAAAAGTAAAGCTATCTACACACAAAGGGAGCAGTGCCAAGTGTCTAAGGAGTCTGCTTTTTTGGCAGTTAGGCCAACACAGCCTACATGATACCATTGGTCACATACATCACACATGATCCATGTAACCCTCTTCTTCTTTTTGTTGCCCAGCCGACACATCATTGGTGGGCACAGTTCTTTATTTGGTTGTGGCTGCAATAGGGCTAGGGCTCTGTCCATCTCTCCAGCTAGTTCCACTGCAGCGTCTCTCTCTTGTTCCAGTTCTCTCTTGCGTTCCTCCTCTCTCTTGCGTTCCTCCTCTCTCTTTCGTTCCTCCTCTCTCTTGCGTTCCTCCTCTCTCTTTTGTTCCTCCTCTCTCAAAGCGCCAAAGTGCATAGAGCCGTTTAACGGGAAGCTACAGTATGTATCTTCATGTCCCAAAGAACCTGTTCCCAAAATGGCATTCTGTCGGGAACACTGTGAAGTTGCAGAGAAGCAAAACATTCCAACAGAGCTGCATAGATACCTGCAGCATTGCAAAAACAACCGAACAGTTCAGCCTTTTGCTCCTAGCAGTGCAGAGACAGCTGCTGACTGTCAAGGTAATACACTTTCTAACGTCACCCACTTTAATCATTACCTACCACATATAACCTATCACGTATACATGCAGGTATTTCAGCTATGATCAGGGAGCACCCAGATATTCCTGCCATCATAGACTACACAGATGAAGACGATGCATTGAAGACTGAGTGCAACAAGGATACCGGCACCAGAAAGAAACTGCAGAAATGGACGAGGGGTCATCTTTTTATTGTCCGTGGTGGTGGCCACATTGACACTTGGCAGCCCCTCTACCAGTAAGTACCTAATCATGCACACTTTTCAGATCAGCACATGCATTCTTCCATTTATGCATCTAAGCACCTTGCATAATCTTTTTGGTATATATATATATATATTTCAGGTCAGGAGGACCGGCACAGGTTTTCCTGATTGTGCTGGTTTGGATGCTCTCTGCATTTGCAGCATTGTCCAGGGAGTCGAGGAGAAAGATCATCTTGTCGTATGACAACATGTGCCACCTAAATAACTTAAAGGTGGCCAGAAGCCCACTTCCACTTCCGAGGGACTTCAGCCATATGTGGCTGGATGTGAAGAAAATTATTGACACACTTCATATCCAGAACCACGAAGACAAGCGGTGCAAGGAACTGTATAGTCCAGAATCGGTGAAACTTGAAAACCCGAATACCAACACAATGTGTTGTGAACAAACATTCGCTTGGTTGTCTAGGTATAAAAGGATTCTTAACTCAATGCCGAAAACCCACCACCACTTTTATCTCCACAGAATGGTGAAGCGGCGAAATGCATACATTGAGTACTGTTATGCCCATGGACGCAGACCAGTTATGCCCAATGTAAAGACTGATACTACTAACCTTTGTACATGTTAATAATATTTGGACATGCACATAAAATAACTGTAATGTGTGTTTCGCTGTAATGTGTATATTTGTTTCGCCGAATTCATCAGTACCTACATCTAAGTTGCAAACACTAACCTCAACTGCTAGAAGGTAGAAGGAAATGATTACAAGTTGTCATAGCATTTCCACACTTGAAGATTGCCAGGGGAGAAACTGAAAACGCTCGGGATAGCGTTCGAAGCGATCGCGTTCCCGTTCGTGGGATCGCCCCGCCCCCAAAGTAATTTTATTGCATTCGTACTGGATTGCCCAGTGTCTACATCGCCTCCAAGGGTGACGTGAGCCAGGTATTTGTGTAGCATTATCAATCTGAAGTTTAACATGAACCTTTTATATGTGAGAACCCTGGGAACCATGATAACCGGTTACCGCCGTCAACTTTATACGCATTTTGTCCTTATACCTTGCCACTACTGTCAATTTGAGTGAATTTCAATTGACGGCCTTATGCGCTGGGACAGGAAACCGATTACTTGGCGGGTCCGTACCCGTCTGTGCGCTTTTTGCACAAACCCAGGGTTTACATTTGTGAACTCCCCATACCCGCAGCTTCTTGTAGGTATGCTCCTTGCATTGGTGCAACCATTGTTCCGAGCTTGGTTTAGCCGTTAGTTTGCGTGAATTTCAATTGACTGCCTTATGCGCATTTACAGGAAACCGATTACTTGGCGGGTCCGTACCGGTCTGTGCGCTTTTAGCACAAACCTAGGGTTTACATTTTTGAACTCCCCATTCCCGTAGCTTCTTGTAGATATGCTACTTGCATTATTGCAACAATTGTTCAGAGCTTGGTTTAGCCGTCAATTTGCGTGAATTTCTATTGACGGCTATATGCGCTGGGACAGGAAACCGATTATTTGGCGGGTCCGTACCGGTCTGTGCGCTTTTTGCACAAACCCAGGGTTTACATTTTTGAACTCCCCATACCCGCAGCTTCTTGTAGGTATGCTCCTTGCATTAGTGCAACCATTGTTTCGTGCTTGGTTTAGCCGTCAATTTGCGTAATTTTCCATTGACGGCCTTATGCTCTGGGACAGGAAACCGATTACTTGGCGGGTAGTTACCGGTCTGTGCGCTTTTTGCACAAACCCAAGGATTACATTTTTGAACTCCCTATACCCGCAGCTCCTTGTAGGTTTGTTCCTTGCATTGGTGCAACCATTGTTCCGAGCTAGGTTCAGCCGTCAATTTGCGTGAATTTCAATTGACGGCCTTATGCGCTGGGACAGGAAACCGATTACTTGGCGGGTCCGTACCGGTCTGTGCGCTTTTAGCACAAACCTAGGGTTAACAAATTTGAACTCCCCATACCCGTAGCTTCTTGTAGGTATGCTACTTGCATTGTTGCAACCATTGTTCAGAGCTTGGTTTAGCCGTCAATTTGCGTGAATTTCTATTGACGGCTATATGCGCTGGGACAGGAAACTGATTATTTGGTGGGTCCGTACCGGTCTGTGCGCTTTTTGCACAAACACAGGGTTTACATTTTTGAACTCCCCATACCCGCAGCTTCTTGTAGGTATGCTCCTTGCATTAGTGCAACCATTGTTTCGTGCTTGGTTTAGCCGTCAATTTGCGTGAATTTCCATTGACGGCCTTATGCGCCATGGCAGGAAACCGATTACTTGGCGGGTCCGTACCGGTCTGTGCGCTTTTAGCACAAAGCCAGGGTTTACATCTTTGAACTCCCCATACCCGCAGCTTCTTGTAGTTATGCTCCTTGCATTGGTGCAACCATTGTTCCGAGCTTGGTTCAGCCGTCAATTTGCGTGAATTTCAATTGACGGCCTTATGCGCTGGTTCAGGAAACCGATTAATTGGCGGGTCCGTACCGGTCTGTGCGCTTTCTGCACAAATCCAGGGTTTACATTTTTGAACTCCCCATACCCGCAGCGTCTTGTAGGTATGCTCCTTGCATTGGTGCAACCATTGTTCCGAGCTTGGTTTAGCCGTAATTTTGCGTGAATTTCAATTGACGGCCTTATGCGCTGGGACAGGAAACCGATTATTTGGCGGGACCGTACCGTTCTGTGCACTTTTTGCACAAACCCAGGGTTTACATTTTTGAACTCCCCATACTCGCAGCTTCTTGTAGGTATGCTCCTTGCATTAGTGTAACCATTGTTCCGAGCTTGGTTTAGCAGTAAATTTACGTGAATTTCCATTGACGGCCTTATGCGCCATGGCAGGAAACCGATTGCTTGGCGGTTCCGTACCGGTCTGTGCGCTTTTTGCACAAACCTAGGGTTTATATTTTTGAACTCCCCATACCCGCAGCTTCTTGTAGGTATGCTCCTTGCATTGGTGCAACTATTGTTCCGAGCTTGGTTTAGCCGTCAATTTGCGTGAATTTCAATTGACGGCCTTATGCGCTGGGACTGGAAACAGATTACTTGGCGGGTCCGTACCGGTCTGTGCGGTTTTTGCACAAACCAAGGGTTTACATGTTTGAACTCCCCATACCAGCAGCTTCTTGTAGGTATGCTCCTTGCATTATTGCAACCATTGTTCCGAGCTTGGTTTAGCCGTCAATTTGCGTGAATTTCTATTGACGTCCTTTTGCGCCATGGCAGGAAACCGATTACTTGGCGGGTGAGTACCCGTCTGTACGCTTTTTGCAGAAACCCAGGGTTTACATTATTGAACTCTCCATAC
>OX422190.1:10279747-10367247 GCA_949130485.1 Agelas oroides | reverse complement strand
CCAAACCCCCCCAACACTTTGCCCCAACCCCCTTTCAGTCAATTAACTATTAACACCAAACCCCCCCAACACTTTGCCCCAACCCCCTTTCAGTCAATTAACTATTAACACCAAACCCCCCCAACACTTTGCCCCAACCCCCTTTCAGTCAATTAACTATTAACACCAAACCCCCCCAACACTTTGCCCCAACCCCCTTTCAGTCAATTAACTATTAACACCAAACCCCCCCAACACTTTGCCCCAACCCCCTTTCAGTCAATTAACTATTAACACCAAACCCCCCCAACACTTTGCCCCAACCCCCTTTCAGTCAATTAACTATTAACACCAAACCCCCCCAACACTTTGCCCCAACCCCCTTTCAGTCAATTAACTATTAACACCAAACCCCCCCAACACTTTGCCCCAACCCCCTTTCAGTCAATTAACTATTAACACCAAACCCCCCCAACACTTTGCCCCAACCCCCTTTCAGTCAATTAACTATTAACACCAAACCCCCCCAACACTTTGCCCCAACCCCCTTTCAGTCAATTAACTATTAACACCAAACCCCCCCAACACTTTGCCCCAACCCCCTTTCAGTCAATTAACTATTAACACCAAACCCCCCCAACACTTTGCCCCAACCCCCTTTCAGTCAATTAACTATTAACACCAAACCCCCCCAACACTTTGCCCCAACCCCCTTTCAGTCAATTAACTATTAACACCAAACCCCCCCAACACTTTGCCCCAACCCCCTTTCAGTCAATTAACTATTAACACCAAACCCCCCCAACACTTTGCCCCAACCCCCTTTCAGTCAATTAACTATTAACACCAAACCCCCCCAACACTTTGCCCCAACCCCCTTTCAGTCAATTAACTATTAACACCAAACCCCCCCAACACTTTGCCCCAACCCCCTTTCAGTCAATTAACTATTAACACCAAACCCCCCCAACACTTTGCCCCAACCCCCTTTCAGTCAATTAACTATTAACACCAAACCCCCCCAACACTTTGCCCCAACCCCCTTTCAGTCAATTAACTATTAACACCAAACCCCCCCAACACTTTGCCCCAACCCCCTTTCAGTCAATTAACTATTAACACCAAACCCCCCCAACACTTTGCCCCAACCCCCTTTCAGTCAATTAACTATTAACACCAAACCCCCCCAACACTTTGCCCCAACCCCCTTTCAGTCAATTAACTATTAACACCAAACCCCCCCAACACTTTGCCCCAACCCCCTTTCAGTCAATTAACTATTAACACCAAACCCCCCCAACACTTTGCCCCAACCCCCTTTCAGTCAATTAACTATTAACACCAAACCCCCCCAACACTTTGCCCCAACCCCCTTTCAGTCAATTAACTATTAACACCAAACCCCCCCAACACTTTGCCCCAACCCCCTTTCAGTCAATTAACTATTAACACCAAACCCCCCCAACACTTTGCCCCAACCCCCTTTCAGTCAATTAACTATTAACACCAAACCCCCCCAACACTTTGCCCCAACCCCCTTTCAGTCAATTAACTATTAACACCAAACCCCCCCAACACTTTGCCCCAACCCCCTTTCAGTCAATTAACTATTAACACCAAACCCCCCCAACACTTTGCCCCAACCCCCTTTCAGTCAATTAACTATTAACACCAAACCCCCCCAACACTTTGCCCCAACCCCCTTTCAGTCAATTAACTATTAACACCAAACCCCCCCAACACTTTGCCCCAACCCCCTTTCAGTCAATTAACTATTAACACCAAACCCCCCCAACACTTTGCCCCAACCCCCTTTCAGTCAATTAACTATTAACACCAAACCCCCCCAACACTTTGCCCCAACCCCCTTTCAGTCAATTAACTATTAACACCAAACCCCCCCAACACTTTGCCCCAACCCCCTTTCAGTCAATTAACTATTAACACCAAACCCCCCCAACACTTTGCCCCAACCCCCTTTCAGTCAATTAACTATTAACACCAAACCCCCCCAACACTTTGCCCCAACCCCCTTTCAGTCAATTAACTATTAACACCAAACCCCCCCAACACTTTGCCCCAACCCCCTTTCAGTCAATTAACTATTAACACCAAACCCCCCCAACACTTTGCCCCAACCCCCTTTCAGTCAATTAACTATTAACACCAAACCCCCCCAACACTTTGCCCCAACCCCCTTTCAGTCAATTAACTATTAACACCAAACCCCCCCAACACTTTGCCCCAACCCCCTTTCAGTCAATTAACTATTAACACCAAACCCCCCCAACACTTTGCCCCAACCCCCTTTCAGTCAATTAACTATTAACACCAAACCCCCCCAACACTTTGCCCCAACCCCCTTTCAGTCAATTAACTATTAACACCAAACCCCCCCAACACTTTGCCCCAACCCCCTTTCAGTCAATTAACTATTAACACCAAACCCCCCCAACACTTTGCCCCAACCCCCTTTCAGTCAATTAACTATTAACACCAAACCCCCCCAACACTTTGCCCCAACCCCCTTTCAGTCAATTAACTATTAACACCAAACCCCCCCAACACTTTGCCCCAACCCCCTTTCAGTCAATTAACTATTAACACCAAACCCCCCCAACACTTTGCCCCAACCCCCTTTCAGTCAATTAACTATTAACACCAAACCCCCCCAACACTTTGCCCCAACCCCCTTTCAGTCAATTAACTATTAACACCAAACCCCCCCAACACTTTGCCCCAACCCCCTTTCAGTCAATTAACTATTAACACCAAACCCCCCCAACACTTTGCCCCAACCCCCTTTCAGTCAATTAACTATTAACACCAAACCCCCCCAACACTTCGCCCCAACCACCTTTCAGTAGCTCATCGCTTATATATGTAAATAAATGGCGGGCCCGTAGGGCCCGCCATTTATTTACATTTATAAGCCACGCCGCATCGTGCAGTAGGCAAGATTCGGCTCCGCCTATTACACAGCGCATTTCGCGCTGCGTAGAACCCGCATCGAGCCGTAGACACAAAGCAATGCAGCCTATTTCAGTAATCGTTTAGCGCTCTATGGCGAAGCATTACGCCTAATGCGCTCTGCGAAGATTCATTGCCTTGCTCAATCAGCATTTATAGGCCTGCGGCGTCGCATTGTTCCAAGCGCGTTGCGACAAATTATTTCCTATTAAAGTAAGCATTTGGCGCGGTGTGGCGACGCTTTGGGCCAGGGGAATACAGGGAAATGAAAATGCCAGGGGAACGTGTTGGAGTGGGTGCAAAATGCCAGGGGAATGCAGGGGAATTCTGGGGGAATGTAAGGGCGTGCGAGCAATGTGCCAACAGTATGCAGGATAATGCAGGGAATAACATGGGAACGTATGGGAATGGGTGCAAAGTGCCAGGGGAATTCAGGGGAATGCCGGGGGATGTAAGGGAGTGGGTGTAATGTGCCAGGAGTACAGGGGGATGTCAGAGGAACATACGGATGTGGGTGGAAAGTGCCATGGAAATGCAGCGGAATGCCTGGGGAATGAAATGGAGTGGGTACAAAGTGCCTTGCAAATACAGGAGTGAAGGGGAATGCTAGATAAATGTAAGGGAGTGTTGAATGTGCCAGAGGTAGTTGGTCCAAAGAGGCAGGGGAAAGCAGGAGAATGCCAGGTGAATGTATAGGTACGTGTACAAAGTGCCAGGAAAATGCATGGGAATACATGGGACTGGGTGCTAAATGCCAGAGGAATGCAGGGAAATGAAGGGTAATACACGGGAAATGTATGGGAGTGGGTGCAAGGTGCCAACAGAATGCAGGGGAATGCAGGCAAATGCCAGGGGAATGTAAGGGAGTGGGCGTAATGTGGCAGGGGAATGCAGGGATATACCTGGGGGACGTATGGATGTTGGTCATTGGTGGCAGGGGAAAGCAGGGGAATACCAGGAGAATACTAGGGAAACATAGGTTTGCATGCAAAGTGCCAGGAAAATCCATGGGAATGCATGGGACTGGGTGTTAAATATCAGCGTAATGCATGGGAATGAAAGGAAATACCAGGGGAACGTATGCAAATGGGTAAAAAGTCCCAGGGGAATGCAGGGGAATGCCATAGGAACTTATAATTGTGCAAAGTGCCAGGGGAATGCATGGGAATGCAAGGGACTGTGTTCAAAATGCCAGAGGAATGCAGGGGGTTGGGAAATACTAGGGGAACGCATGTGAGTGGGTGCAAAGTGCCAGGGGAATGCAAGTGAATGCAGGGCAATGACAGGGAAATGCAGGTAAATGCCAGGGGAATACATGGAAGTGTGTGCAATGTGCCAGGGGAATTCAGAGAAATGCCTGGGGATTTTAAGGAAGTGGGTGCAATGTGCTAGGGGAATGCAGGGGATCACCAGGTGAACGTATAAGTGTGCAAGGTGCCAGAGGAATGCATGGGAATGCAAAGGACTGTGTTCAAATACCAGGGGAATACAGGGGTCAGGAAATAGTAGGGGAACTATGTGAGTAGGTGCAAAGTGCCAGGGGAATACAGGGGAATGGAAGGCAATGACAGGGTAATGCAGGGGAATGACGGGAATATATGCAAGTGTGTGCAATGTGCCAGGGGAATGCAGGTGAATGCAGGGGAATGCCAGGGAAACGCATGGTAGGTGCAAAGTGTGAGGGGAATGCAGGGGAATGCAGGGGAATACCAGGGAAATGTATGGGAGTGTGTACAAAATGCCAGGGGAATGAAGGGGAACGTATGGGAGTGTGTGCAAAGTGCCTGGGGAATGCAGGGGAATACGAGGGAAACATATGGGAGTGTGTGCAAAGAACAACAGTAATGATGGGGAATGCAGGTTAATGCCAAGGAAACACATGGGAGTAGGTGCAAAGTGCCACGGGAATGCAGGGAATGCAGGGTAATGCCAAGGGAACGTATGGGAGTGTGTGAAAAGTGTCAGGGGAATGTAGTGAAATGCAGAAGAATGTCAGGGGGACGCATGGCAGTAGGTGCAAAGTGCCAGGGGAATTCAGGAGAATGCAGGGGAATGCAGGGAAATACCAGGGGAACATATGGGAGTGTGTGCAAAGTGCCAGGGGAATCCAGGGGAATGCAGGGAAATGACGGGAACATATGACTGGTTGCAAAGAGCCAGGGGAATGCAGGAGAATCCATGGGTGTGGGTGCAAAGCCCAAGGGGAATGCAGGGGAATCCCAGAGGAACGTACATGAGTGGGCGCAAAGTGTCTGGGGAATACAGGGGAATATAGGGTAATGCAGGGGAATACCAGGGGAACACATGCAAGTGGGTCCAAAGTGCCAGGGGTATACAGGGGAAAGCAGGAAAATGCCAGGGGAACGTATTGCAGTGTGTGCAAACTGCCAGGGAAATGCAGTGGAATCCAGGGGATATCAGGGAAACGTATGGGAGTGGGTGCAAAGTGCCAGGGAATACATGTTATGCAGGGAAATGCCAGGGGAATTTATTAGCGAGGGTGAAAAGTGTCAGGGGAATGCAGGGGAAAGCCACGGGAAAGTATGGGAGTGGGTGCAAAGTTCCAGAGGAATGCAGGGGAATTTAGGGGAATACCTGGTGAATGTATGGGAGTGTGTACAAAATGCCTGGGGGATGCAGGGGAATGAAGGGGAACGTATGGGAGTGTGCAAAGTGCCAGGGGAACGCAGGGGAATGCAGGGGAACACAGGGGAATGCCAGGTAAACGTATGGGAGTGTGTGCAAAGTGCCACAGAAATCAGGGTAATACCAGGGAAACCATGGGAGTAGGTGCAAAGTGCCAGGGGAATGCAGGGCAATACAAGGTGAACGTATGGGAGTGCATACAAAATGCCAGGGGAATGCAGGGGAACGAAGGGGAACATAAGGGGGTGTGTGCAAAGTGCCAGGGGAATGCATGGAAATGCCAGGGGAACGTATGAGAGTGTGTGCAAAGTGCCACGATATTGCAGAGCAATCCAGGGGAATACCAGGTGAACGTATGGTAGTGTGTGCAAAGTGCCAGGGAATGCAGGGGAATACCAGGGGAATGTATGGGAGTTGGTGTAAAGTGCCAGGTGAATGCTGGGGAATGTGAGTGAATGCCAGGTGAATGTATGGGATTAGGTGCAAAGCACCAGGTAAATGCAGGGCAATACTTGGGAATACCAGGGGAACGTACGTGAGTGGGTGCAAAGCACCACGGGAATGCAGGAGAATGTAGGGAAATGCCATGGGAATGTATGGGAGTGGGTGCAAAGTGCCAGGTGATTGCAGGGGAATCCAGGGGAATGCCAAGGGAACTTATGGTAGTGTGTGCAAAGTGCCAGGTGAATGCAGGGTAATGCATGGGAATGTATGGGAGTGTCTGCAAAGTACCAGGGGAATGCAGGGGAATGCAGGGGAATGCCAGGGAACGTATGGGAGTGTGGGCAAAGTGCCACGGGAATATACGGGAATGCAGCGTAATGCTAAGGAAACACATGGGAATAGGTGCAAAGTGCCAGGGGAACACAGGGGATACCAGGGGAACGTACGGGAGATGGTTCAAAACGCCAGGTGAATGCAGGGGAATGTGAGGGAATGCCAGGGAAATGTATGGGAGTAGGTGCAAAGCACCAGGGAAATGTAGGGGAATCCAGGGGAAAGCAGGGAAATGCAGAAGAATGCCAGGGGTACGTTAGGAGTGGGTGCAAAGAGCCAGGGGAATGTAGGAGAATGTATGGGTGTGGGTGCAAAGCACCAGGGATTTGCAGGGGAATGCAGGGGGATGCAGGGAAATGCAAGGGAATGCCAGGAGAACGTACGTGAGTGGGTGCAAAGTGCCAGGGGAATGCAGGCGAATGTAGGGGAATGCCAGGGGAATGCCAGGGGAACGCATGGGAGTGGGCGCAAAGTGCCAGGGGAATGCAGGGAAATGCAGGGAAATACCAGGGGAACGTATGGGTGTGTGCACAGTGCCAGGGGAATGCAGGGGAATCACGGGAACATATGAGTGGTTGCAAAGAGCCAGGGGAGTACAGGGAAATACTAGGGAAACGCATGGAAGATGCAAAGTGCCAGGGAAATGCAGGGAAATGCAGGGAAATGCCAGGGGAATGCATGGGGATGTGCAAAGTGCCTGGGGAATGTAGGGGAATGCCAGGGGAACATACGTGGGTGGGTGCAAAGTGCCAGGGGAATACAGTGGGATGCAGAAGAAGGCCAGGAGAATGCATGGTAGTGGGTACAAAATACCAGGGGAATACAGGGGAAAGCAGGGGAATGTCAGGGAAGCATACAGGAGAGGTTGCAAAGAGCCAGGGGAATGCAGGGGAGTGGGTGCAATGTGCCAGTGGAATGCAGGGCACGCAGGGGAATACCAGGGGAACATATGGGAGTGGGTGCAAAGTGCCAGGGGAATGCAGGGGAATGGGTGCAAAGTGCCAGGAGAATGAAGGGGAATGGGTGCAAAGTGCCAGGAGAATGAAGGGGAATGCCAGGGGAATGTAAGGTAGTGGGTGCAATGTGCCAGGAGAATGCAGGGGTTTGCAGGGGAATGCCAGGGGAACGTATACATATGTGTGCAAAGTGACAGGGGAATGCATAGGAATGTATGCCAGGGGAATCCAGGGGAATGCTGTGCAATGCCAGGGGAACATATGGGAGTGGGAGCAAAGTGCCAGGGGAATGCCAGGCGAACATATTGGAGTGTGGGGATAGTGGCAGGTAAATTCTGGGGAATGCAGTGGAATGGCAGGGGAACGTACGGGAATGGGTGCAAAGTGACAAGGGAATGCAGGGGAATGTAGGGGAATGCTATGGGAACACATGGGAGTGGGTGCAATGTGCCATGGACATACAAGGGAGTGCAGGGGAGTGCCTTGGGAATGTACGGGAGTAGGTGCAAAGTGCCAGGTGATTGCAGAAGAACCCAGGGGAATGCCAGGAGAACGTATGGTAGTGTGTGCAAAGTGCCAGGGGAATGCACGGGAATCCAGGGCAATACCAGGGGAACGTACGGGAGTTGGTGCAAAGCGCCAGATGAATGATGGGGAATGTGAGGGAATGCCAGGGGAATGTATGGGAGTGGTTGCAAAGCACCAGGGAAATGTAGGGGAATGCATAGGAATGCCAGGGGAACGTACGTGAGTGGGTGCAAAGCGCCAGGGGAATGCAGGAGAATGTAGGGAAATGCCAGGGTAATGCACGGGAGTGGTTGGAAAGAGCCAGTAGCATACAAGGGAATGCAGGGGAGTGCCATGGGAATGTATGGGAGTGGGTGCAAAGTGCCACGTTATTGCAGGGGAATCCAGGGGAATGCCAGGGGAACGTATGTTAGTGGGTGCAAAGTGTCAGGTGAATGCAGGGGAATGCAGGGGAACGTATGGGAGTGTGTGCAAAGTGCCAGGGGAATGCAGGGGAATGCCAGGGGAAAGTATGGGAGTGTATGCAAAGTGCCAGGGGAATGCAGGGGAATGCAGGGGAATGCCAGAGGAATGTATGGGAGTGTGTGCAAAGTGCCACGGGAATGCAGGGGAATGCAGCGTAATGCCAAGATAACGCATAGGAGTAGTGCAATGTGCCAAGGGAATATATACATGTTATGCAGGGAAATGCCAGAAGAATGTATTGGCGAGGTTGAAGTGTCAGGGGAATGCAAGGGAAAGCCACGGGAAAGTATGGGAGTGGGTGCAAAGTTCCAGAGGAATGCAGGGGAATGCAGGGGAATTCCAGGGGAACGTATGCGAGTGCATACAAAATGCCAGGGGCATGCAGGGGAATGAGGGGGAACGTATGGGAGTGTGTGCAAAGTGCCAGGGGAATGCAGGGGAATGCAGGGGAACACAGGGAATGCCAGAGAAACGTATGGGAGTGTGTGCAAAGTGCTAGGGAAATGCAGGGGAATGCAGGGTAATGCCAGGGAAACCATGGGAGTAGGTGCAAAGTGCCAGGGGAATGCAGGGGAATACCAGGGGAACGTATGGGAGTGCGTACAAAATGCCAGGGGAATGCAGGGGGATGAAGGGGAACGTATGGGAGTGTGTGCAAAGTGCCAGTGGAAAGCAGGGGAATGCAAGGGGAACGTATGGGAGTGTGTGCAAAGTGCCACGATATTGCAGGGGAATGCAGGGCAATGCCAGGGGAACATATGGTAGTGGGTGCAAACCACCAGGTAAATGCAAGACAATGCATGGGAATGCCAGGGGAACGTACGTGTGTGTGCAAAGTGCCAGGGGAATGCAGGGGAATGCGGTGGAATTCCAGGGGAACGCATGGGACTGGGTGCAAAGTGCCAGGGGCATACAAGGGAATGTAGGGGAGTGCCATGGGAATGTATGGGAGTGGGTGCAAAGTGCCAGGTGTTGCAGAGGGATCAAGGGGAATGCCAGGGAACATACGGGAGTTGGTGCAAAGTGCCAGGTGAATGCAGAGGAATGTGAGGGAATGCCAGGAGAATGTATGGGAGTGGGTGCAAAGCACCAGGGAAATGCAGGGGAATGCAGAGGAATCCCAGGGGTATGTAGAGGAGTGGGTGCAAAGAGCCAGGGGAATGCAGGAGAATGTATGTGTGGGTGCAAAGCACAACAGGGAATGCAGGGGAACGCCAGGGGAACATACGTGAGTGCGTGCAAAGTGCCTGGGGAATGGAGGGGAATGTAGGGGAATGCCAGGGGAACACATGGGAGTGGGTGCAATGTGCCAGGTTAATGCAGGGGGATGCAGGAAATACCAGGGGAACGTATGACAGTGTGTGCAGACTGCCAGGTGAATGCAGGTGAATGACGGGAACATATGGGTGTAGATGCAAAGTGCCAGGGGAATGCAGGGGAATGACGGGAACATATGGGTGTAGGTGCAAAGTGCCAGGGGAATGCAGGGGAATGACGGGAACATATGGGTGTAGGTGCAAAGTGCCAGGGGAATGCAGGGGAGTGCAGGGAAATGCCAGGGGAACGTATGGGAGTGTGCAAAGTGCCAGGGGAATGCAGGGGAATGCAGGGGAATGCAGGGGAATACCAGGGGAACGTATGGGAGTGTGCAAAGTGCCACGGGAATGCAGGGGAATGCAGGGTAATGCCAAGGAAACATGAGTAGGTGCAATATACTATGAGAATGCCGGGGAATGCAGGGGAATGCAGAGGAATACCAGGGGAACGTACGGGAGTTGGTGCAAAGTGCCAGGTGAATGGGGAATTTGAGGGAATGCCAGGGGAATGGATGGGAGTGGGTGCAAAGCACCAGGGAAATGCAGGAGAATGCATGGGAATGCCAGAGGTACGTTTAGGAGTGGGTGCAAAGAGCCAGAGGAATGCAGCTCCATTACCTGGCAAAGTGCCAAGGGAACGTATTGGGGTTTGTGCAGTGTCAGGGGAATTCAGGGGAATGCCAGGGGAACATATGGGAGTGCGTGGAAAGTGTCAGGGGAATGCAGGGGAATGCAGGGGAATGCCAGGGGAACGCATGGGAGTAGGTGCAAAGTGCCAGAGGAATTCAGGAGAATGCAGGGAAATGCAGGGAAATACCAGGGGAAGTATGGGAGTGTGTGCAAAGTGCCAGGGGAATCCAGCGGAATGCAGGGGAAGAAGGGAACATATGAGTGGTTGCAAAGAGCCAGGGGAATGCAGTGGAATGCATGGGTGTAGGTGAAAAGTACCAGAAGAAATGCAGAGGAATGCCAGGGGAACGTACATGAGTGGGTGCAAAGTGCCAGGGGAATACAGGGGAATGCAGGGGAATGCCAGGGGAACGCATCGGAGTGGGTCCAAAGTGCCAGGGGAATACAGGGAAATGCAGGAAAATACCAAGGGAATGTATGGGAGTGCGTACAAAATCCCAGGGGGATGCAAGGGAATGAAGGGGAATGTATGGAGTGTGCAAAGGTCAGGGGAATGCAAGGGAATTCAGGGAAATCCAGAGTAACGTATGGGAGTGTGCAAACTGCCAGGGGTAGGCAGAGTAATGCCAGGGCAACGCATGGGAGTAGGTGCAAAGTGCCAGGGGAAGGCAGGGGAATGCAGGGGAATACCAAGGAAACGTATGGCAGTGGGTACAAAATACCAGGGGAATGCAGGGAATGAAGGGGAATGTATGGGAATGTGTGCAAAGTGCCAGCAGAATGCAAGGGAATGCCAGGGGAACGTATGGGAGTGAGTGCAAAGTGCAACGGGAATGCAGGGGAATGTAGGGTAATGTCAAGGAAACACATGAGAGTAGGTGCAAAGTACAAGGGGAATGCAGGGGAATGCAGGGGAATTCCAGGGGAACGTACAGGAGTTGGTGCAAAGTGCAAGGTGAATGCTGGGGAATGAGAGGAAATGCCAGGGGAATGTATGGAAGTGGGTGGAAAGCACATGGAAAATGCAGGGGAATGCAGGGAAATGCCAAGGGAACGTACGTGAGTGGGTGCAAAGTGCCAGGGGAATGCAGGGAAATGTAGGGGAATGCTAGGGTAACACATGGGAGTGGGTGCAATGTGCCAGGGGCATACAAGGGAATGTAGGGAAGTGCCAGGGGAATGTATCAGCGGGTGCAAAGTGCCAGGTAATTGCAGAGGATTCCAGGGAATGCCAGGGGAGCGTATGATAGTGTGTGCAAAGTGCCAAGGGAATGCAGGGGGATGCAGGAGAAAACCAGGAAAACATACGGGAGTTGGTGCAAAGTGCCAGGTGAATGCTGCGGAATGTGAGGGAATGCCAGGGGAATGTATGGGAGCAGGTGCAAAAAGCCAGGGGAATGCGGGAGGATGCAGGGAGATGCAGGGGAATGCAGAGGAATGCACGGAAATGCCAGGAAAACGCATGGGAGTGTGTGCAAAGTGCCAGGGTAATGCAGGGGGATGCAGGGGAATGCCAGGGGAACATACGTGAGTGGGTTCAAAGTACCAGGAGAATACAGGGAATGCAGGGAAAGACCAGGGGAATGCATGTGATTGGTACAAAATGCCAAGGGAATACAGGTGAAAGCAGGGGAATGCCAGGGGAGCTTATAGGAGTGGTTGCAAAGAGCCAGGGGAATGTAGGGGAGTGGGTGCAATGTGCCAGTGGAATGCAGGGCATGCAGGGGAATACCAGGGGAATGTATGGGATTGGGTGCAAAGTGCCAGGGGAATGCAGGGGAATGAAGGGAAATGCAGGGGAATGCCAGGGGAATGTAAGGTAGTGGGTGCAATGTGCCAGGAGAATGCAGGGTTTGCAGGGGAATGACAGGGGAACGTATAGGTATGTGTGCAAAGTGCCACGGAATGCATGGGAATGTATGGAACTGGGTGCAACGTTCCAGAGGAATGCACGGGAATGAAAGGAAATACCAAGGTAACATATGGGAGTGGGTGCAAAGTGCCAGGGGAATGCAGGAGAATGCCAAGGGAATGTAATGGAGTGGGTGCAAAGAGCCAGGTGAATGCCATGGGAACGTAACGGAGTGGGTGCAATGTGCCATGGGAATGAAGGGGAATGTAAGGGAGCGGGTGCAATGTGCCAGGGTAATGCAGGGTAATGCAGGGGAATTCCAGGGAAACGTACTTGAGTGGGTGCAAAGCGCCAAGTGAATGCAGGAGAATGTAGGGAAATGCCAGTGAAATGCATGGGAGTGGGTGCAATGTGCCAGGGGCATACAAGGAGTGCCATGGAAATGTATGGGAGTGTGTGCAAAGTGCCAGGTGATTGCAGGGGAATGCCAGGGGAACATATGGGAATTTGTGCAAAGTGCCAGGGGAATGCAGGGGAATGCCAAGGAACGTATGGGAGTGTGTGCATAGTGCCACGGGAATGCAGGGGAATGCAGGGTAATGCCAAGGAAACGCATGGGAGTGGGTGCAAAGTGCCAGGGGAATGCAGGGGAATGTGAGGGAATGCCAGGGAAATGTATGGGAGTAGGTGCAAAGCATTAGGGTAACGCAGTGGAATGCAGAGGGATGCCAGGGGTACGTATAGAAGTGGGTACAGAGCCAGGGGAATGCAGGAAAATGTATGGGTGTGGGTGCAAAGCACTAGGGAAATGCAGGGGAATGCCAGGGAAATGTACGTGAGTGGGTGCAAAGCGCCAGGGGAATGCAGGGAATGTAGGGGAATGCCAGGGGAACCCATGGGAGTGGATATAAAGTGCCAGGGGAATGTAGGGGAATCCAGGGAAATACCAGGGTATTACATGGGAGTGGGTACAAAATGCCAGGGGAATACAGGGGAAAGCAGGGGAATGCCAGGGGAACATATAGGAGTGGTAACAAAGAACCAGGGGAATGCAGGGGAGTGGGTGCAATGTGCCAGTGGAATGCAGGGCAAGCAGGGGAATAGGAGAGGAATGTATGGGATTGGGTGCAAAGTGCCAGGGGAATGCAGGGGAATAGGAGGAAAGTGCCAGGGGAATGAAGGGGACTGCAGGGGAATGCCAGGGGAACGTAAGGTAGTGGGTGAAATGTGCCAGGGGAATGCAGGGGTTTGCATGGGAATGCCAGGGGAACGTATAGGTATGTGTGCAAAGTGCCAGGGTAATGCATGGGAATGAAAGGAAATACCAAGGTGAAGTATGGGAGTGGGTGCAAAGTGCCAGGGGAATGAAGGGGAATGCAGGGAAATGCAAGGGGAATGTAAGGGAGTGGATGCAATGTGCCAGGAGAATGCAGGGGAATGCAAGGGAATGCCTGAGGAACGTATGGAAGTAGGTCCAAAGTGCCAGGTGAATGCAGGGGAATGTCAGGTGAACGTATAGGTATGTGTGCAAAGTGCCAGGGGAATGCATGGGAATGTATTGAACTGGGTGCAAAGTGCCAGAGGATTGCACGGGAATGAAGGGGAATATGGGAGTGGGTGCAAAGTGCCAGGGGAATGCAGGGGAATATATGGGAGTGTGGGGAATGTGCCAGGAAAATGCCG
Source organism: Agelas oroides (assembly GCA_949130485.1). Taxonomy (NCBI): domain Eukaryota; kingdom Metazoa; phylum Porifera; class Demospongiae; order Agelasida; family Agelasidae; genus Agelas; species Agelas oroides. Next base: position 10,353,445 of record OX422190.1, on the reverse strand, counting down.
GGAAATGCAGTGGAATGACAAGGGAACGTACGGGAGTGGGTGCAAAGCACAAGGGGAATGCAGGGGAATGTAGGGAAATGCTAGTGGAACACATGGGAATGTGTGCAATGTGCCAGGGGCATCAAGGGAATGCAGGGGAGTGCCATGGGAATGTACAGGAATGGGTGCAAACTTCCAGGTGATTGCAGTGGAATCCAGGGGAATGCCAGGGGAACGTATGGTAGTGTGTGCAAAGTGCCAGGGGAATGCAGGGGAACCCAGGGGAACGTACGGGAGTTGGTGCAAAGTGCCAGGTGAATGCTGGGGAATGTGAGGGAATGCCAGGGGAATGTATGGGAGTGGTGCTAAGCACCAGGGAAATACAGGGGAATACATGGGAATGCCAGGGGAACGTACGTGAGTGGGTGCAAAACGCCAGGGGCATACAAGGGAATGCAGGGGAGTGCCATGGCAATGTATGGGAGTGGGTGCAAAGTGCCAGGTGATTGCAGGGGAATCCAGGGGAATGCCAGGGGAACGTATGGTAGTGTGTGCAAAGTGCCAGGTGAATGCAGGGGAACATATGGGAGTGTGCAAAGTGCCAGGGAAATGCAGGGGATGGCCAGGGGAACATATGGGAGTGTGTGCAAAGTGCCAGGGGAATGCAGGGGAATGCAGGGAAATGCCAGGGGAATGCATGGGAGTGTGTGCAAAGTGCCAGGGTAATGCAGGGGAATGCAGGGGAATGCCAGGGGAACATACGTGAGTGGGTGCAAAGTGCCAGGGGAATACAGGGGAATGCAGGGGAAGGCCAGGGGAATGCATGGGAGTGGGTACAAAATGCCAGGGGAATACAGGTGAAAGCAGGGGAATGCCAGGGGAGCATTTAGGAGTGGTTGCAAAGAGCCAGGGGAATGCAGGGGAGTGGGTGCAATGTGCCAGTGGAATGCAGGGCACGCAGGGGAATACCAGAGGAAAGTATGGGATTGGGTGCAAAGTGCCAGGGGAATGCAGGGGAATGAAGGGGAATGCAGGGGAATGAAGGGGAATGCAGGGGAATGCCAGGGGAATGTAAGGTGGTGCAATGTGCCAGGGGAATGCAGGGGTTTGCAGGGGAATGCCAGGCAACATATAGGTATGTGTGCAAAGTGCCAGGAGAATGCATGGGAATGTATGGAACTGGGTGCAAAGTGCCAGAGGAATGCAAGGGAATGAAAGGAAATACCAAAGTAACGTATGGGAGTGGGTGCAAAGAGCCAGGGGAATGCAGGAGAATGCCAAGGGAATGTAAGGGAGTGGGTGCAAAGAGCCAGGGGAATGCAGGGGAATGCCATGGGAACGTAATGGAGTGGGTGCAAAGTGCCAGGGGAATGCAAGGTGAATGTAAGGGAGTGGGTGCAATGTGCCAGGGGAATGCAGGGGAATGCCTGAGGAACGTATGGAAGTGGGTCCAAAGTGCCAGGGGAATGCAGGGGAATGTCAGGTGAATGTATAGGTATGTGTGCAAAGTGCCAGGGGAATGCATGGGAATGTTTTGGACTGGGTACAAAGTGCCAGAGGATTGCACGAGAATGAAGGGGAATATGGGAGTGGGTGCAAAGTGCCAGGGGAATGCCAGGGGAAAGTATCACAGGATGTGCAAAGTGCCTGGGGAATGCAAGGGAATGCAAGGGGATGCCAGGGGAATGTATATAGTGAGTGGAAAGTGCCAGGGGAATCCAACGAAAGCAGGGAAATGCCAGGGGAATATATGGAAGTCGGTACAAAGTGCCAGTGAAATCCAGGGAAATGCTGTGGAATGCCTGGGAAACATATGGGAGTGGGAGCAAAGTGCTAGGGGAATGCCAGGGGAACATATTGGTGTGGGGATGGTTCCAGGAAAATGCCGGGGAATGCAGTGGAATGACAAGGGGGACGTATGGGAGTGGGTGCAAAGAGCCAGGGCAATGCAGGGGAAGTTATGGGAGTGGGTGCAAAGTGCCAGGAGAATCCAGGATAATTACAAGGGAACGCATGGGAGTGGGAGGAAAGTGCCAGGGGAATGCCAGGGGAACATATTGGTGTGGGGATGGTGCCAGGAAAATGCCGGGGAATGCAGTGGAATGACAAGGGGGACGTATGGGAGTGGGTGCAAAGAGCCAGGGCAATGCAGGGGAAGTTATGGGAGTGAGTGCAAAGTGCCAGGGGAATCCAGGATAATTACAAGGGAACGCATGGGAGTGGGAGGAAAGTGCCAGGGGAATGCACGGGAATGTATGGAAGTGGTTGCAAAGTGCCAGTGGAATGCAGGGGAACACCAGGCAAACATGGGAGTGGGTGAAAAGTGCCAGGGGAATGCAAGGTAATGCTACGGGAATGTATGGGAGTGCCAGAGGAATTCAGGGGAATGAAGGGGAATGACGGGAACGTATGGGAGTGGGTGCAAAGTGCCAGGGCAATGCAGGGAAATGCAGGGGAATGCCAGGGGAACGTATCGGAGGGTGTGCAAAGTGCCTGGGTAATGCAGGGGATTGCAGGGGAATGCCAGAAAAATGTATGGGAGTGGGTGCAAAGTGCCAGGGGATTGCCAGGGGAATGCCGGGGAATGCAGGGGAATGCCAGGGGAATGAAAGGGAGTTGGTGCAAAGTGCCAGGGGAATGCAGGGGAATGACGGGGGAACGTAAGAGAGTGGGTACAAAGTGCCAGAGGAATGCAGGAAAGTGCATGGGAATGCCAGGGTAACGTAATGGAGTGGGAGCAAAGTGCCAAGGCAATGCAGGGAAATGGAGGGGAATGCCAGGGGAATGTAAGGGAGTGGGTGCAATGTGCCAGGGGATTGCAGGGGAATGCAGGGGAATGCCAGGGGAACGTATGGAAGTGGGTCCAAAGTGCAAGGGGAATGCAGGGGAATGCCAGGAAAACATATAGGTAAGTGCGCAAAGTGCCAGGGGAATACATGGCAATGTATTGGACTGGGTGCAAAGTGACAGAGGAATGCAGGGGAATGCAAGGGAATACAAGGGGAACGTATGGGAGTGGATGCAAAGTGCCAGGGGATTGCAGGGGAATCCTGTGAAATGCTAGGGGAACATATGGGAGTGCAAAGTGCCAGGCAGGGGAACACATTGGAGTGTGGGGATAGTGCCAGGAAAATGCAAGGGAATGCCAGAGGAACGTATGAAAGTGGTTGCAAAGAGCTAGATCAATGCAGGAGAAGTTATGGGAGTGGATGCAAAGTGCCAGGGGATTCCAGGGTAATCTCAAGGTAACGATGGGAGTGGGTGCAAAGTACCAGGGGAATGCACGGGAACGTATGGAAGTGGGTGGAAAATGCCAAGGGAATGCAGGGGAACACCAGGCAAACATACGGGAGTGGGTGCAAAGTGCCAGGGGAATGCAGGGGAATGCCAGTGGAAAGTATGGGAGTGGGTGCAAAGCGCCAGGGGAATGTAGGGCAATTAAGGGGAATGTCAGGGAACTTATGGGAGTGGGTGCAAAGTGCCAGGGGGATGCAGGGGAATGTTTGGGAGTGGGTGCAAAATGCCAGAAGAACGCAGGGGAACACCAGGCAAACACATGGGAGTGGGTGCAAAGTGCCAGGGGAATGCCGGGGAATGCAGGGGAATGCCAGTGGAAAGTATGGGAGTGGGTGAAAAGCGCCAGGGGAATGTAGGGCAATTAAGGGGAATGCCAGGGAACCTATGGGAGTGGGTGCAAAGTGCCAGTGGGATGGAGGGGAATGTTTGGGAGTGGGTGCAAAATGCCAGAAGAATGCAGTGTAATTCAGAGGAATTCAAGGGAAACGTATGGAAGTGGGTGCAATGTGTCATAGGAATGCAGGGGAATGCCAGGGGAATGTATGGGAGTGGGTTCAAAGTGTCAGGGAAATGCAGGCGAATGCAGGGGAATGCCACAGCAACGTATGGGAGTAGGTGGAAAGTGCCAGGGGAATGCAGGGGAATGCCAGGGGAACATATGGGAGTGGGTGCAAATTGCCATGGGAATGTAGGGGGATGCAGGGAAATGCCAGAGAACATATGGGAGTGGGTGGAAAGTGCCATGGGAATGCATGGGAGTGTGTGGAAAGTGCAATGGGAATGTGGGGGAATGCCAGGGGAATGTATGGGAGTGGGTGCAAAATGCCAGAAGAACGCAGTATACTGCAGATGAATGCCAGGGGAACATATGGAAGTGGGTGCAAAGTGCCATGGGAATGCAGGGGAATGGGAGGGAATGGCAGAAGGAATGTATGGGAGTGGGTGTAAAGTGCCAAGGTAATGTAGGGCAGTTCAGGGGAATGCCAGAGAACTTATGGGAGTGGATGCAAAGTGCCAGGGGGATGCAGGGGAATGTATGGGAGTGGGCCAGAAGAACGCAGTGTAATGAAGAGGAATGCCAGGGAACGTATGGAAGTGGGTGCAAAGTGCTATGGGAATGCAGGGGGATGCAAGGGAATTCCAGGGTAATGTATGGGAGTGGGTGCAAAGTGCCAGGGAAATGCAAGGGAATGCAGGGGAATGACAGTGGAACATACGGGAGTGGGTGCAAAGTGCCAAGGGAATGCAGGGGAATGACAGTGGAAAATACGGGAGTGGGTGCAAAGTGCCAAGGGAATATAGGGGAATGCATGGGAGTGTGTGCAAAGTGCAATGGGAATGTGGGGGAATGCAAGGGAATGCCAGGGTGACATATGGGAGTGGGCACAGTGCCAGGGGAATGCAGGGGAATGCAGAGGAATGCTAGGGGTACGTATGGTAGTGGGTGCAAAGTGCCAGGGGAACGCAGGAGAATGCCAGGGTAATGCATGGGTGTGTGCAATGTGCAATGGGATTGTGGGGTAATGCCAGGGGAATGTATGGGAGTGGGTACAAAATGCCAGAGGAATGCAGAGGAATGCAGGGGAATGCCAGGGGAACGTATGGAAGTGGGTGCAAAGTGCCAGGGGAATGCAGGTGAATGCAAGGGGAACGTATGGGAGTGGGAGAAAAGTTCCAGGGGAATGCAGGGGAATGCCAGGGGAACGTATGGGAGTGGGTGCAAAGTGCCAGTTGAATGCAGGGGAATGCAAGGGAATGCCAGGGGAACATATGGGAGTGGGTGCAGTGCCAGGGGAATGCATGGGAATGCCAGGGGAACGTATTGGAGTGGGTGCAAAGTTCCAGGGGAATGCAGGGGAATGCAGGGGAATGCAAGGGGAACGAATGGGAGTGGGTGAAAAGTTCCAGGGGAATGCCAGGGGAATATATAGGAGTGGGTGCAAAGTGCCAGGGGAACGTATGGGAATGCAAGGGAATGCCAGGGGAACATATGGGAGTGGGTGCAGTGCCAGGGGAATGCATGGAAATGCCAGGGGAACGTATTGGAGTGGGTACAAAGTTCCATGGGAATGCAGGGGAATGCAAGGGGAACGTATGGGAGTGGGTGAAAAGTTCCAGGGGAATGCCAAGGGAATGTATAGGAGTGGGTGCAAAGTGCCAGGGGAACGTATGGGAGTAGGTGCAAAGTGCCAGGGGAATGTAGAGTAATTCAGATGAATGCCAGGAAACTTTTCGGAGTGGGTGCAAAGTGCCAGAGGAACGCAGGGAAATGCAAGGTAATGCTAGGGGAACGTATAGAAGTGGGTCCAAATTGCCAGGGGAATGCAGGGGAATGCCAGGGGAACGTATAGGTATGTGTGCAAAGTGTCACGGGAATGCATGGAAATGTATGGGACAGGGTGCAAAGTGCCAGAGGAATGCAGGGGAATGAAAGGAAATGCCAGGGGAACGTATGGGAGTGGGCACAGTGCCAGGGGAATGCAGGGGAATGCTAGGGGTACGTATGGTAGTGGGTGCAAAGTGCCAGGGAAACGCAGGAGAATGCCAGGGGAATGCATGGGTGTGAGCAATGTGCAATAGGAATGTGGGGTAATGCCAGGGGAATGTATGGGAGTGGGTACAAAATGCCAGAGGAATGCAGAGGAATGCAGGGGAATGCCAGGGGAATGTATGGAAGTGGGTGCAAAGTGCCAGGGGAATGCAGGGGAATGCAAGGGGAATGTATGGGAGTGGGTGAAAAGTTCCAGGGGAATGCAGGGGAATGCAGGGGAATGCCAGGGGAACGTACGGGAGTGGGTGCAAAGTGCCAGTGGAATGCAGGGGAATGCAAGGGAATGCCAGGGGAACATATGGGAGTGGGTGCAGTGCCAGGGGAATGCATGGGAATGCCAGGGGAACGTATTGGAGTGGGTGCAAAGTGCCAGGGGAATGCAGGGGAATGCAAGGGGAACGTATGGGAGTGGATGAAAAGTTCCAGGGGAATGCAGGGGAATGCAGGGGAATGCCAGGGGAACGTATATGAGTGGGTGCAAAGTGCCCGGGGAACGTATGGGAGTGGGTGCAAAGTGCCAGGGGAATGTAGGGTAATTCAGATGAATGCCAGGGAACTTTTGGGAGTGGGTGCAAAGTGCCAGGGGAACGCAGGGAAATGCAGGGGAATGCTAGGGGAACGTATAGAAGTGGGTCCAAAATGCCAGGGGAATGCCAGGGAACATATAGGTATGTGTACAAAGTGTCAGGGGAATGCATGGGAATGTATGGGACTGGGTGCAAAGTGCCAGAGGAATGCAGGGGAATGAAAGGAAATGCCAGGGGAACGTATGGGAGTGCAAAGTGCCAGGGGAATGCAGGGGAACACCAGGGGAACGTATCGGAGGGTGTGCAAAGTGCCTGGGGAATGCAGGGGAATGCAGGGGATTGCCAGGGGATCATATGGTAGTGGTTGCAAAGTGGCAGGGGAATGTAGGGCAATTCAGGGGAACTTATGGGAGTCGGTGCAAAGTGCCTTGGGAATGCAGGGGGATGTTTGGGAGTGGGTGCAAAATGCCAGAAGAACGAATGGTAATGCAGAGGAATGCCAGGGGAATGTATGGAAGTGGGTTCAAAGTGCCAAGGGAATGCAAGGGAATGCCAGGGGAATGTATGGGAGTAGGTGTAAGGTGCAAGGGAAATGCAGGGGAATGCCACACCAATGTATGTGAGTGGGTTCAAAGAGCCAGGGAAATGCCAGGGGAATGCAGGGTAATGCTAAGGGAACGTAAAGAAGTTGGTGCAAAGTGCAAGGGGAATGCAGGGGATTGCAGGTAAATGCCAAGGGAACGTGTGGGAGTGGTTGCAAAGTGCCAGGGGAATGCATGGGAATGCAGGGGAATGCTAGGGGAACGTAAGGGAGGGGGTGTAATGTGCCAGGGGAATGCAGGGCAATGCATAAGAATGCAGGACAATGCATAGGAATAGTAGGGGAACGTATGGGACTAGGTGCAAAGTGACAGGCGAATGCAGGGGAGTGCAGGGGAATGCCAGGTGAACATAAGTGTGTGCAAAGTGCCAGGGGAATACAGGGGAATGCAGGGGGATGCAGGGAATGCCAGGGGAACATAAGGGGTGGGTGCAAAGTGCTAGGGGATAGCAAGAGAATGCGGGGGGATGCAGGGAAATGCCATGGGAACATACGGGAGTGGGTGCAATGTGCCAGAGGAATGCAGGGCAATGACAGGGGAACATACGAAAGTGGGTGCAAAGTGCCAGGGGAATGCAGGGGAATGCAAGGAGAGCGAACGGGAGTGGGTACAAAGTGCCAGGAGAATGCAGGGGAATGCAGGGAAATGCCAGGGGAACGAAAGGGAGTGGGTGCAAAGTGCCAGGGGAATGCAGGGAAATGCCAGGGGAACGTAATGGAGTGGGTTCAAAGTAACAAGGGAATGCAGGGAAATGGAGGGGAATACAAGGGAAATGGAGGGGAATGCCAGGCAAATGTAAGGGAGTGGGTGCAATGTGCCAGAGGATTGCAGGGAAATGCAGTGGAATGCCAGGGGAACGTATGGAAGAGGGTCCAAAGTGCAAGGGGAATGCAGGGGAATCTCAGGGGAACGTATAGGTATGTGTGCAAAGCGCCAGGGGAATGCATGGGAATGTATTGGACTGGGTGCAAAGTGGCAGAGGAATGGAGGGGAATGAAGGGGAATACAAGGGGAACATATGGGAGTGGGAGCAAAGTGCCAGGGGAATGCAGGGGAATCCTGTGGAATGCTAGGGGAACATATGGGAGTGCAAAGTGCCAGGCAAATGCCAGGGGAACATATTGGAGTGTGGGGATAGTGCCAGGAAAATGCAGGGGAATGCCAGAGAACGTATGGGAGTGGGTGCAAAGAGCCAGGGCAATGCAGGAGAAGTTATGGGAGTACGTGCAAAGTGCCCGGGGAATCCAGGGTAATCCCAGGGGAATGCATGGGAGTGGGTGCAAAGTACCAGGGGAATGCACGGGAACGTATGGAAGTGGGTGCAAAGTGCAAGGGGAATGCAGGAGAATGCCCAGGGAACTTATAGGTATGTGTGCAAAGTGCCAGGGGAATGCATGGGAATGTATGGGACTGGGTGCAAAGTGACAAAGGAATGCAGGGGAATGAAGGGGAATACAAGGGGAATGAATGTATGGGAGTGGATGCAAAGTGCCAGGGGAATGCAGGGGAATCCTGTGGAATGCTAGAACATATGGTAGTGCAAAGTGCCAGGCCAATGCCAGGGAAACATATTGGAGTGTGGGGATAGTGCCAGGAAAATGCAGGGGAATGCCAGGGGAACATATGGAAGTGGGTGCAAAGTGCCAGTGGAAGCAGGGGAATGCCACAGCAACGTATGGGAGTGGGTGCAAAGTGCCAGGGGAATGCAGGGGAATGCCAGGGGAATGCATGGGAGTGTGTGCAAAGCGCCAGGGGAATGCAGGGCAATTAAGGGGAATGCCAAGGAACTTATGGGAGTGGGTGCAAAGTGCCAGGGGTATGCAGGGGAATGCATGGGATTGGGTGCAAAACACCAGAACGCAGTGTAATGCAGAGGAATGCCAGGGGAACGTACGGAAGTGGGTGCAAAGTGCCATAGGAATGCAGGGGAATGCAAGGAAATGCCACAGCAACGTATGGGAGTGGGTGCAAAGTGCCAGGGGAATGCAGGGGAATGCCAGGGGAATGCATGGGAGTGTGTGCAAAGTACAATGGGAATGCGGGGGAATGCCAGGGGAATGTATGGAAGTGGGTGCAAAGTGCCAGTGGAAGCAGGGAAATGCAAGGGAATGCCAGGGGAACATATGGGAGTGGGCGCAGTGCCAGGGGAATGCCAGGGGAACGTATCGGAGTGGGTGCAAAGTGCCAGGGGAATGCAGGGGAATGCCAGGGGAACGTATGGGAGTGGGTGCAAAGTGCCAGGGGAATGTAGGGCAATTCAGGGAAATGCCAGGGAACTTTATGGAGTGGGTGCAAAGTGCAAGGGGAACGCAGGAAAATGCAAAGAAATGCTAGGGGAGCGTACGGAAGTGGGTCCAAAATGCCAGAGGAATGCAGGGGAATGCCAGGGAAACGTATAGGTATGTGCATGGGAATGTATTAGACTGGGTGCAAATTGCCAGAGGAATGCAGGGGAATGAAGGGGAATGCCAGGGGAACATATGGGAGTGCAAAGTGCTAGGGGAATGCAGGGGAATGCCAGGAGAACGTATCGGATGGCGTGCAAAGTGCCTGGGGAATGCAAGGGAATGCCAGGGGAACATATGGGAGTGGGTGCAAAGTGCCAGGGGAATGTAGTCCAATTCAGGGGAATGCCAGTGAACTTATGTGAGTGGGTGCAAAGTGCCAGGGGAATGCAGGGGAATGTATGGGAGTGGGTGCAAAATGCCAAGAGAAAGCAGGGTAATGCAGAGGAATGCCAGGGGAATGTATGGAAGTGGGTGCAAAGTGCCAGGGAAATGCAAGGGAATGCCAGGGGAGTGTATGGGAGTGGGTTCAAAGTGTCAGGCAAATGCAGGAGAATGCAGGGGAATGCCACAGCAATGTATGGGAGTGGGTGCTAAGTGCCAGGGGAATGCAGCGGAATGCAGGGGAATCCCAGGGGAACGTATGGGAGTGGGTGCAAAGTGCCAGGGGAATGTAGGGGGATGGAAGGGAATGCCAGGGAACATATGGGAGTGGGTGAAAATTGCCAGGGGAATGCAGGGGGATGCCAGGGGAATGCATGGGAGTGTGCAAAGTGCAATGGGAATGTGGGGGGATGCCAGGGGAATGTATGGGAGTGGGTGCAAAATGCCAGAGGAACGCAGAGGAATGCAGGGGAATGCCAGGTGAACGTATGGAAGTGGGTGCAAATTGCCAGGGGAATGCAGGGGAATGCAAGGGAATGCCAGGGGAACATATGGGAGTGGGCGCAGTGGCAGGGGAATGCAGGGGAATGCCTGGGGAATGTATGGGTACATTTGCAAAGTGCCAGGAGAATGCAGGGGAATGTATGGGAGTGGGTGCAAAGCGCCAAGGCAATACAATGGAATGGAGGGGAATGCCAGGGGAACTGTGGGAGTGGGTGCAAAGTGCCAGGGGAATATAGGGGAATGCCAGGGAACATACGGAGTGGGTGCAAAATGCCAGGGGAATGCAGGGGAATGTATGGGAGTGGGTGCAAAGTGCCAAGGGAATGCAATGGAAAGGAGGGGAATGCCAGGGGAACTATGGAAGTGGGTGCAAAGTGCCAAGGAAATGCAATAGAATGGAGGGGAATGCCAGGGGAACTATGGGAGTGGGTGCAAAGTGCCAGGGGAATGTAGGGGAATGCCAGGGAACATATGGAGTGGGTGCAAAATGCCAGGGGAATGCAGGGAAATGTATGGGAGTAGGTGCAAAATGCCAGGGGAACACAGGGGAATGTAGGGAATGCCAGGGGAACGTATGGAAGTGGATGCAAAGTGCCAGTGGAATACAAGGGAATGCAGGGGAATGCTAGGGGAACGTATGGGAGTGGGTGCAAAGTGCCAGGGGAATGCAGGGGAATGCCAGGGGAACGTATGGGAGTGGGTGCAAAGTGCCAGGGGAATGAAGGAGAATGCATGGGAATGCTAGGGAACATATTATGGGAGTGGGTGCAAAGTGAGGGGAATGCAGGGGAATGTATGGTAGTGGGTCCAAAGTGTCAGGGGAATGCAGGGGACATGGGAATGGGTGCAAAGTGCCAGGGGAATGCAGGGGAATGCCAGGGGAACGTATTTAGTAGGTGGAAAGCGCCAGGGGATTCCAAGGAATGCAGGGGAATGCCAAGGGAATATATAGGAGTGGGTACAAAGTGCCAGGGTAATCCAAGGGAATGCTGTGGAATGCCAGGGGAACATATGGGAGTGGGTACAAAGTGCCAGGGGAATGCCAGGGAAACATATTGGAGTGTGGGGATAGTGCCAGAAAAATGCAGGGGAATGCCAGGGGAATGTATGGGAGTGGGTGCAAAGAGCCAGGGCAATGCAGGGGAAGTTATGGGAGTGGGTGCAAAGTGCCAGGGGAATCCAGGGTAATCCCAGTGGCATGCATGGGAGTGGGTGCAAAGTGCCAGGGGAATGCACGGGAACGTATGGAAGTGGGTGCAAAGTGCCAAGGGAATGCATGGGAACACCAGGCGAACATATGGGAGTGGGTGCAAAGTGCCAGGGAAATCCCTGGGAATGCAGGGGAATGTCAGGGGAATGTATGGGAGTGGGTGCCAAGTGCCAGGAGGCAGGTGAACACCAGGGGAACATATGGGAGTGGGTGCAAAGTGCCACAGGAATGCAGGGGAACGTATGGTGGTGGGTGCAAAGTGCCAGGGGAATCCAGGGGAATGCAGGGGAATGTCATGGGAAGGCATGGGAGTGGGTGCAAAGTGCTAGGGGAATGCAGGGGAATGCCAGGGGACCATATGGGACTGGGTGCAAAGTGTCAGTGGAACCCGGGGGAATGCAGGGGAATCCCATGGGAATGTATTGGGGGTGGGTGCAAAGTGCCAGGGGAACATATCGGGATGTGTGCATTGTGCCAGTGGAACGCAGGGAATGCCAAGAGAACGTATGGCGGTGGGTGTAAAGTGCCATGGAAACCCAGAGGAATGCCAGGGGAATGTATGGGACTGGTTGCAAAGTACCCCCTGGCACAATGCATACATCCCCATACGTTCGCCTGGCACTTTGCACCCACTCCCATACGTTCCCCTGGCATTCCCGTGGCATCCCCAAACAGAAGGCATCCACCACCATACACTCCCCTAGCATTCCCCTTGCGTCCCCAAACACTTGGTATCCACCCAACAGATTGAACCCTCTGGGATTCCCTGGTACTTTGCATCCACCCTATATATTCCCCTGGCATTCCCGACCTCCCCAAACACTTTGAATCTACCCACGTACATTCCCGACACCCCTGACCTTGCAAAAACACTTCATCCACCCACATACATTCCCGACATTCCCTTGACTTTCCATTCACCCCCATACATTCCCTGACCACATACTATTGCACATCACTGTGAAATGGTACATCACAGCATATACCATTGCACATCACTGCATATAATATTGCACATTACTGCATATACTATTGCACGGCTGCATGCATAACACATCACTGCAATTCCTATTGCACATCACTGCTTGCTATATTACATCAGTGCATAGACTATTGCAGAGCACGGCAGACTATAATACATCGCATATACTATTACACATCACTGCTATAGTACATCACTGCATTTACCATTGCACACCACTGCGTATCTGTTGCACATCACTGCACACTTTAGTACATATCTACATACACTATTGCATATTACTACAACAGTATTGCACATTACTGCAATAGTATTGCACATCACTGCATATACTATTGCACATTACTGCATATACTAAACCACATCACCGCATACATTATTGCACACCACTGCAAGCTATAGTACATCATTGCGTATATTTTTGAACATCACTGCATGCTATAGCACAACACTGCTTATACTATTGTTCATGACAGGATGCTATAGTACACCACTGCATATACTATGCACATCACTGCATGTCCATTCCACATTACTGCAAGCTATAGGACATCACTGCATATAGAATTGCACATAATTGCATGCTACAGTACATCACTACATATACTATTGCACAACACTCATACACTATTGCACATCACTGCATGCTGTAGTACATCACTGTATACACTATTGAACATCACTAAATATTCTATTGCACATCCCTGCATCCTATAGCCCATCACTGCATACACCAATACACACCCAAGCATATACTATTGTATATTACTGCATGTTATAGTACATCACTGCATATACAATTGCACATCACTGCATGCTTTATTACATCACTGTATGTACTATTGCACATTGCTGCATGCTTTGCATATCACTGCATATTGCACATATCGACATGTTATAGTATATCACTGAATAACCATTGCACATCACTGCACACACTATTGCACTTCACTGCATGCTATAGAACATCACTGCACTATTCCACATCACTGCTTATAATATTGCACGACTGCATCATATAGTACATCACTGCAAACAATTGAACATCACTGCTTGCAACAGTACAACACTGCATGTACTATTGCACATCACTGCATATAATAATGCACCTCACTGCATATACTACTGCACATTGCTGCATGCTATTGCTTCTCACTGCATATACTATTGCACATCACTGCATGTTATTGTATACCACTGCATATACTACTGCACATCACTGCAGCTCAAGTACATCACTACATATACTATTGCACATCACTGCATATGCTATTGCACATCACTGCATGCCATATTACAAAACTGCATATACTTTGCAATTCACTGCATGTTATATTACATCACTGCATATACTACTGCACATTGTTGCATGCTATTGCATATCACTGCATATACTATTGCACATCACTGCATGTTATAGCATATCACAGCATATCACTGCATATACTATTGCACATCACTGGATATACTATTCCACATCACTGCATATAGTATTTCACATCACTGCATATACTATTGCATGCCATGCATATTACATCACTGCTACACTATTGCATATCACTGCATATACTATTGCATATCACTCATGCCATTTTATATCACTGCATATACTATTGCACATCACTGCAAATACTATTGACATCACTGCATATACTATTGCACATCACTGCATGCTACAGCTCATCACGCATACATTATTCCACATCACTGAATGCTACAGTACAACACTGCATATACCATTGCACATTCACTGCATGCTATTGCACATCACTGCATATACTATTTCACATCACGGCACATACTACTGCACATCACTGCATATACTATAGTACACCACTGCATGCGATATTACATCACTGCATGCCAAACTACAACACTGCATATACTACTGCACATTGCTGCATGCTATTCCATTCACTGCATATACTATTGCACATTACTGCATGCTATAGTACATCCCTGCATATACTATTGCACATAACTGCATACATATCACTGCATTTTATAACACATCACTGATATACTATATTACATCACTGCATATACTATTGCACATCACTGCATGTTATTGTATACCACTCCTTATAGTACTGCACATCACTGCAGCTATAGTATATCACTGCATACACTATTGCAAATCACTGCATGCCATACTACATCTGGGCACATACTACTGCACATCACTGCATCCCATATTACATCACGCATATACTATCGCACATCACTGCATGCCATATTACAACATTGCATATACTATTGCACATCACACAGTTAAAAATGGGGTGCTACATTACACCCTTGGGGCACTACATCATACTGGTTATTAAAACTTCCCTTTGATGTTTTTAAAAACCGGTATGGTGTAGTTCCCCAGGGGTGTAATGTAGCACCCCATTTTTAACTGTGCACTGCATGTTATATTACATCATTGCATATACTACTGCACATTGCTGCATGCTATTGCATATCACTGCATAGACTAGTGCACATCATTGCATGTTATAGCAGATCACAGCATATACTATAGCACATCACTGCATATAGTATTTCACATCACTGCATATACTATTGCACATCACTGCATGCCATGCATATTACATCACTGCATATACTATTGCATATCACTACATAAGCTATAGTACATCACTGCATCACTAATGCACATCACTGCTTGCAATATTACATCACTGCATATACTAATGCACATCACTGCATATACAATTACACATCACAGCATATAGTATTACATATCACTGCATGCTATAGTACATCCGGGCATATACTATTGCACATCACTGCATGCCATATTACGACACTGCATATACTATTGCACATCACTGCATGTTATATTACACACTGCATATACTACTGCACATTGCTGCATGCTATTGCATATCACTGCATATACTATTGCACATCACTGCATATACTATTGCACATCACTGCATGTTATATTACATCACTGCATATACTACTGCACATTGCTGCATGCCATTGCACATTCACTGCATGCTATTATAAATCACTGCATGTCCTATTGCACATCACTGCATGCTATAGTGCATCACTGCAACACTATTGCACATCACTGCATGCAATATTACATTACTGCATATACTACTGCACATTCTGCATGCTATTGCATATCACTGCATATACTATTGCACATCACTGCATGCAATAGTACATCACTGCATATACATTGCACGTCACTGCATATACTATTGCACATCACGGCATATACTACTGCACATCACTGCGTATACTATAGCACATCACTGCATGCTATATTACATCACTGCATATTCTATTGCACATTGCTGCATGCTAGAGTACATCACTGCATATACCATTGCACATCACTGCATATACTATTGCACATTGCTGCATGCAATTGCATGTCACTGCATATACTACTGCACATTGCTGCACGCTATTGCATCTCACTGCATATACTATTGCACATCACTGCATCTTATATTACATCACTGCATATACTATTGCACATCACTGCATATACTATTGCAGATCACAGCATGTAGTATTGCACACCACAGCATATACTATTGCACATCACTGCATGCCATATTACATCACTGCATATGCTACTGCACATCACTGCATACACTATTGCACATCACTGCATGTTGTTACATCACTGCATATACTACTGCACATTGCTGCATGCTATTGCATATCACTGCATATACTATTGCACATCACTGCATGCTATAGAACATCACTGCATATACTATTGCACATCACTGCATGCTATATACAGCTCAGCACTGCATACACTATTCCACATTACTGAATGCTACAGTACAACACTGCATATACCATTGTACATTCACTGCATGCTATTGTAAATCACTGAATATTGCATATCACTGCTGCGATAGTACATCACTGCATACATTGTACATCACTGCATGCAATATTACATCACTGCATATACTATTGCACATATCACTGCTTATACTATTGCACATCACTGCATGTTATATTACATCACTGCGTATACTACTGCACATTCCTGCATGCTATTGCATATCACTGCATATACTATTGCACATCACTGCATGCTATAGTATATCACTGCATATACTATTGTACATCACTGCAAATACTATTGCACATCACTGCATATACTATTCCACATCACTGCATATACTATTGCACATTGCTGCATGCTATTGCATATCACTGAATATACTATTGCACATCACTGGATGTTATAGTGTATCACTGCATATACTATTGCACATCACTGCATGCTACAGCTCATCACGCATACACTATTCCACATCACTGAATGCTACAGTACAACACTGCATATACCATGCACATTCACTGCATGCTATTGTAAATCACTGCATATACTATTGCACATCACTGCATGCTATAGTACATCACTGCATACACCATTGCACATCACTGGATGCAATATTACATCACTGCATATACTATTGCACATCACTGCATATACTACTGCACATCACTGCATATACTATTGCACATCACTGCATATACTACTGCACATCACTGCATGCAATATTACATCACTGCACATACTATCGCACATCACTGCATATACTATTGCACATCACTGCATGCAATATTACATCACTGCATATACTATCGCACATCACTGCAAATACTATTGCACATCACTGCATGCAATATTACATCACTGCTATATACAATTTATAAAATCCTTTGGACCAGTCTGAGTGTAGTCCCAGTCAACGAGCGATAAAGTTGCTAAATGGTTTCCTGCCGTCAAATCTAAGGGCACTTGCGTCACGTCTTAGAGCAGTGCAATGTGTGCAAATGATCAGTTGTAATCTCACATACTCCAACATTCGCGTTATGTGAAACTTCTGTTTGAGGAGAGTAGGAACGCGAAGGGGACAGGGTCAGGAACTGGGAAATAGACATGGACAGCGGGACAGGGATAGGGACAGGGACAAGGACAGATGGACAAAGACAAATGAACAGAGACAGCGAAAGAGGGACAGAAACAGATCGACAGGGACAGGGAGACATGGACAGGGAGAGGAACAGATAGACAGGGACAGGAATATGAACAGGGACAGATGGACAGGAACATGGATGAGAGGGACAGGGACAGGTAAGAGGGGCAAAGGTCTTTTGTGAGTTAATGGCTTTCAGAAAAGCCAGTTGAGACTATACAATCAGATAGGGTTGGCACCATCTTTTCACAAGCCCAGCACTGTTTCCATGCATAGATGTGACCTCCAAACCTCCTCCCAGTGACCATCACAAGTAGCTCTACCATCTCACCACATGATAGATGCATGCTAGATATAGATCTATGTAATTACCTTAAGGGAAGCATTTACCTGCCCAACATGCATACATGATTACAATTCTCACAAAATTGTGAGAACAATGGACATTACGTGCTATTGGGGCAGACAGTCAGCTGTAAATCAGTTGCACCTTGAAATGCAACTGGTATTTACCTGCAATGCTACAATTCTGATTATATACAGTTCAGAATATTAAAAAAAAATAGTAGCTAAGTCTGGGCTAATTAGCTCTTAACTGCACAAACAAAAACACAAACTAAATTGCATCAGTTTCTATTTCTACCTACGAAAGCTAAAGTACCACCTGCAAAACACAACGCTGGCTACAAAAACCAAAAGCAATACAAAGCATCATGGAGCCCCAAACTTAACACAGTTGTGAACAATGTTCACAACTGCATTGTAATTAAAATAAGTATGTGTGCATTTACCTACACCCTATTCATACAAAGCCTACACCTGGTACAAACCTCACCAGTTTGTCAGGCACTTAAGTAACATGCTAAATATGCATTCACAGTATTTAGCTACCTCCTAACCTACCTGCACACACCTGCATTCTGCCAAAGAAGGCAAAATGTAGTTAATATCTACACTAGGTACCTTGAAGTCTTGTACTAAGTCTTGCTGTTTAGAGGACTGCTTTACGATGTGGAGTATTCTGTGCTGAGATTGGAAGGGAATTGGGAGGGGCAAGAGGGAAGACAAACACGAGAACAACAGACAGCAGGATATTTTAAGACAACACAAGCCATGCATATTGGTAGGTTCAGTTTGTTGGCATGCACACATCTTGCTGCTTCGGAATATGCTTCAGACTTAATTAGACTAGATGGGAAAAACAGAAAGGGGGGCAAGAGGGGAGACACAGGACAGATTTAAGCAGGCAGCAGAGTATATTTTCTTGGACAAGCCATGCACAAAAGAGTGCAACACAAGTTTTACTCTTTAAGTTGAGTACATCACCACCTTGACGTCTTGGGAGAGGAGCACTCAATAACGGTGTCTCCCTCACACACCCTCTATCTTCCTCTCCCACTCATTCCATCCTCCTCCCCCACACACTCCTCACCCACACCCCACACACCCCTTCACATACTCATGCACCCATACACCTTCAAGCTCCCAAGCCTTCATAGGGAGCTTGAAGGTGGAAGGGGAAGAGAGGGTGGAAGGGGAAGGAGGGAGGGAGGGAAAGGGAAGGAGGGAAGAGGGAGGTAAGGGGAGGGAGAAAAGAGAGAAGGGAAAGGAGGGAGGGGAGTGGAAGCAGGAGGGAAAGGAACCAGGAGAGGAAGAGGGAGGGAGGGAAGAGGGAGGGAAGAGGGAGGGAAGAGAGGGAGGAAAGAGAGGGAGGGAGGGGAGAGGGAGGGGAGGGCGGAGGGAGGAAGAGAGGAAGGGGAGGGGGAGGGGAGGAGGGGAGAGAGGGAGGAGGGGGAGGGAGGAGGGGAGGAAGGAGGGGAAGGGAGTGGAGGGAGGGAAGGCAGGAAGGAGGGGAAGAGGAAGGAGGGGAGGGATAAGAGGAAGGATGGGGAGGGGAGGGATGGGAGGGAGGAGGGGGAGGGAGGAGGGGGAGGGAGGAGGGGAGGGAGGAAGGGAGGAGGGGGAGGGAGGAGGGGGAGGAAAGAGAGGGAGGTGGAGAGAAGTGAGGCAGACTCACATGTTGAAAGCAGAATGGAAGAATGGATTTCTCGCTGTTGAGTGCTCCACTCGTCTCACCAGAATCATCTCTGACAGTCAATCTTGAGAGCAAAAAAAAACTTCGTGGGGATGTCTCCAGCCAACACCACATGATCTGTGCCTGTGTGTGGGTGTGTGGGATGGTGGGTGCATGAGGTGGAGTGTGTGTGCATGGAGGGGGTGTGGGGTGGTGTGTTGGGTGGAGGGTGTGGGTGAAAGTGTACAGGCAGAGGAAACGTGTGTATAGAAGGGTGTGAGTGTTGATAAGGTCTGGTGGAGGAGGGTACATATCTTGTCACACTAGGTTTGGTCAATAGCAACAATCTTGTAACATTCACTGGCCACAACTGCAGATGGTTTAATAAATAATTAACTATTACTTAGGCAACACACTGGACCAGATGTAAGCAACATTCTTACACGTTGCCTAGGTAACAGGTTATATGCACATTCTTACACGTTGCCTAGGTAACAGGTTATATGCACATTCTTACACGTTGCCTAGGTAACAGGTTATATCACATTCTTACACGTTGCCTAGGTAACAGGTTATATCACATTCTTACACGTTGCCTAGGTAACAGGTTATATTATTTGATGGGTGAGAAGGCAATATGGCTGGATATTGCACGAGTGTGTGGTTGTATTTTCACGAGCCACGGCGAGTGAAAATAGAGTGCAATATCCAATTGCCTTCTCACACATCAAATAATACATTTATTATATACTACTGTCATTTTAGTGGCACCTACAAGATAGACAGCTGCTGCACATGCGCAGTACAAAGGTCATTGCTGCGTTACATATTTAATGAGCTTCAGGCTGCTGGCGTCTTTCGGCGCCAAAGCAAACGCTGCTGGTAGCTGATAATGTAATTAACACCTACAATTACCCAATTTACTGACCACCGTATGTAAGCTTGCCCCAGTTTTCATAGTGAAAGTGTCCAGACCCAATTTTCGACGAGTCCGCAGGGCGCGTGCAAAAAATTTGGCCTGGGGACGAGAGTAGTCCTAGACCCCCTTGGACACATTATGTGGTCAGTCCTAGACCCCCTTGGACACATTATGTGGTCGGTCCTAGACCCCCTTGGACACATTATGTGGTCGGTCCTAGACCCCCTTGGACACATTATGTGGTCGGTCCTAGACCCCCTTTGACACATTATGTGCTCGGTCCTAGACTACCTTGAACACATTACGTGATTCATCCCTGACCCCCTTGGACACATTATATGATTTGTTCTCATCAGAGGGTTTTCTCGCAATTGCTGTAGTCTCGCAAGCCAGGCCTTTACCGTTCCGCAGCGCCGATCGCGGTGCGGAACAGAAATCCTTGCGAGACTACAGCTACATGCCCATGCGGCTCCTCACCTTGGCAAGTATTGGCAGCACCTGTCGACCATAGTCATAGATACTATGTTGTCTCGGTAGCCCCGTGCATAGATACCACGGACGGAACAAGGAATGCTTGCAGCAAGTGGAGTAGGGTGCCCCGCTTCATTAGTGCGTGACCACGCCCCTTATTTGAGCTTTGACCCTTGCACCCGCATTCCCGAACAGCGGGTAATCTATGGGTGAACTTGCGAATGTACGTAAGTGTAGGCTGTAGCATGTATATTACTAACTTTAGCCACTTTCAGCGTAGATGAGAGCAATGTAATGCGCCTGCGTGTATCAGTGGTATGCCCTACTTCCAATATCTGGGGTAGTCTCGCGGAGCCAGACTCTCACAGAGTCTGGCTCCGCGAGACTATATCTGGGGCTTGATAAGGGGTAGGAGGGGAATTGACATGTCCAAATGGAGCAAGCCGGGTACAAACTTGCGTGCCATCCCCCTACATATCTCTTACATATACCCAAACGAACACAAAACTATCACAATAATGGATATAAAGACTGGTCACAGAATACACGTGGTCCAGGCTGCGGAGCATGGTGGTTCCAGGAAAATTACTCCTAAAATGAAATACAAATTTCAATGTCTCCTAGTAACAGTCCCTAACAGCATGTTCCATCTCAGCAACCATTTCATCCAGTTCAGAAGACACAAGTTGTCCCAATGAACATATCTTGTTCAAGGATGAGCTGCACAAAAGTGAAACAGTCTGAGTCTACGATGCTCTCTGCTTCCTGGCTTTCTGTTGGTAGTCTGAAGTCAATCCCTGGTCTCACTGGGACCGCCATTCGGCAGACAATCTGCGCATGCACATGCACATGCACGTGCACAGTAGACTGCAGTACAATAAACGATGACATACAATGACATCATCTCGCACGCCGCCATGTCAGAGGCTCGGCGTTGTGGTTCGTCTCATTATACACAAACAAGAGAGCGTACCCCCTTGTGTACATTCCTTTCTGTTTAGTTAGTACAACTACGGTTTTCCTACAGGTCATGTACAGATAGACTGTGGAAACGTCTAGACATGTGTCTCTGATGCTTTATAGCTGCACTAGCACAAAAATATAGTAGAACAAGTTTTCATTTCACGAGAAGGTGATGCCGGCTGCAAGGTAGACGGTGTAGATCTTTTGCAGGGCACACGCATATGCAGCAGTACGCAGGTCAAGTCCGAGGTCAAATTCTCTCACAGCATTCATAATTTGCTAGAGGGAGAAAAGATTCAATTCATCCCCTTTTCCAGAGTCTATGATTAGCCCATTGGGGTTTTACTGTATAATGCCTCCCAAGTCGTGATGCAAATCACACCACTGCTGGAAACCAGCCCATATCTTAATCAGATGAGTAGGGACACTTACACTGGCCGATCTTTCCATAGTGTACTCCAGCCCTGAGTTTACACTGTCCTTTTCTGAGGCACCCTGCAAGAAGCTCACCAGTCACATAAAACACTGTTTTGGCTAATTTAGCGCTGTTATATCATATTCATTTGTGCATGTTAATCACTTTCCCTGGAAAGCCATCCACAATGGTTATCAAAACTGTCAAATTCACTTGTACCCAGAATGGCTTCCATCCCAGCAACAATGAATGTTAATTGGCTAGTGCCCTGAGGCTGAGTAGTCACCCCTCCCCCCTCCAACTGACAAGAGTGATGATTGAGACTAGCTCACTTGGATCCTCATGGCAAATTCTGGTGTGGGTACAATGGGGATGGACCCTGGCTGGCTCCCCAAGAACTTGCTCTCCAAACTCTTCAGCATGCTTGCTGCAAAGAAAGGCGACAAATCCTCAAGAGGGGCTAACACGAGGAAGTCCCTAGCAATTAACTACTTGCTACTCTGACTTACCCAGGAGGTGGAAGTTTGACTCTCTCTCGTACCTCCAAGTGAGTCTGCTGTAGCTGACATGGTTAGGATTCTTCAGCCACTCAAAGTACGACATTGTCATACCGCCAGCATTTGCAAACATGTCCTGTAAAGAACCAGAGAAACTAGCACGCATGAGGAGAGAGAGGGAGAGATATCTATGTATGCACACTTACTGGAATCACTAGTACTTTTCTGTCCAAGAGGATCTTCTCGGCTGCAATGGTTGTGGGACCGTTTGCACCCTCCACTATCACCTGCATATGTAACACAACCAGAGATTGCAACTCATCCTCCTCACCCCTCACCAGCCCTCACTCCTCCCTTCACATCTCTCACTCCTCACCACCCATGCACCCGCACTCACCTTTGCCTTCATATTCCTGGCAATGTCTGCGGTGATCTGTCTCTCTCCTGCGGCAGGAACCAGGATGTCACACTCGGCTGTCAGCAGGTTTTCCTCAGTCGCTGTGGCTCCAGGGAAGCCCATAATGGTGCCGTTGGTCTGAGTGGAGTACAGCCTCCATAACATTAGCTCTGACACACACACACAGCACAACATATCAATCCTTCACACCAGCAAGTATTCCTCGAGCTCTTTTGGATCAATCCCCTCTTCTCTGTTCACAATGTTGCCATCCCTCTCCATCACACCTACATGTACCAGCTTGGCACCCTCGCGACAGAGATACCGACAAGTATGCATGCCTACATTGCCAAACCCCTGAAGAGAGAGGAAGTGGTCACACAAACTGCAGGAAATGTGATTGTGTTATATATTAAGGTGCTTTTGCAAATTGGCCTACCTATAGGATCGTAGTGTGCAAGAACTGTTGGAGTCCATAAGCATTAAAATTGTCAGATGTTGCCCTCAGGGATGTTGGCAGACTATAAAGCTTTCTCTAATTTAGTAGACATTTCAATATAATTTACTGTGGCTTGTACATACAGTGAAGGTTTTGCCGCTGATGCCTGGTGTCACGATTGCTGAACAAAATTCAGCCTCCGATAGGAGACTGCGAATATTGTAGAACACACACTGACGAGAGAGAGAGAGAACGTCACCCATGAGTCAGTACAATGCCATGACTTGCTGACCTTACAGGATCAGCCTATCTAATTCATAGCGTGCATATAGCATACAATAACCACATATGCATGAAATCATTTAGACTATTGTGCTCAAAAATGTCCACAAAGCAAAAGAGGATACCAGCCAGAAGGATGTGCTACACAAGCCACAGGTACACAGAAGTATACTTAGCATGCAATTAACCATACAGTCCACGTCCAGGAGTGACTATGATGAAGATGGCCAACAACCAGTCAGTAGTTTGGAAGTGGAACACCAGTTTGTTAAAATGTGACAATGCATGTTGTGCTGTACATTCATTTGTTTGTACATACAAGAAATTTGCTACTTAAACGAAGGTGTTGGTAACTTGGTATTCAGCTGAGTGTCCCACTGGTGAAAGTCCCACTGTGGGTGATGAATACCCTGCCAGTGAAGGTCTTGCAGTATGCACTGAATAGCTCGTACTATTGTGCTCAGAGACAGCAGGTGTGGGAAGGGTGGAGTCTTGGGGAGCCAGAGTGGAACTGAAGTAGTAGAACTATACAAGACAAGGGTTAGGACCACTGTAACTAGCAGTCAAGCTAGAGACCATCTCTTTATTTAACACATAATCAGAGACAGGGATAGAGTTAATGTGAGACAGGGTGATCTCTACCTTGAAGCCCACAGCCAGCCCAGCATGCATCAGGAACACTGTCACCAGACAAGCAACAGCCAGCTGAGTTTGGTGTGGGAGCAGGGAAGGGGGGAGGGGAATGGAAACAGCTGGTTACGGACATGCTAATAAAATGTTTTGCCAAAATCAAATACTTTTTTGTTCTCAGATTTGAACGGTTTCCACACAGCAAGCACTAGCACAGCTCCTGTGAAAGAAACATGTCACCATTAGCATGCAGGGGTACCTAGCTACCGTTTTTAAGTTGTCCAGGCTCCTGGAAATGAGGGTCACGTACCTGAAAGGGCTGTTCCGACACCTAGCAAGGCCCAACGTAACATATCACTGTTGATCACCCATAGCATCTAAAGGGATACATGTAATACCTTTTGGGTTAGGCTCCTCCCCCTCTCCCTCCCTCCCTCTCTCCCTCCCTTTCTCCACTAGCAATATGTACCGTGATGGGGATGAAAATGCTGATGCTATAGCCATAGATGGAGAGTAGCTCCAGCAGGGAGAAGCGGTTCTGACTGCCCCTCCACCACAGCAGGCTAGACAGGACGACCGGCACCAGCCAGGTATAGACATACAGAGCACATCCCAGGACAATCACCTCATGAAAATGAAATTCCCAAGAACTCTGGTCTCTGTGTGGAGAAGGTGCACACACACACACACACATCTTGTCAGGAAATGTTTTTCACTCCCACTCCTTCCAATATGGACTATCAAGATTGTGCAAGTGTTGTGTACACAGAAGGCTGGCAGGTTGGCCTTGCAAAACCACATTTGTAAATTGAGTTATTGGTAGACTGGTGTACTAATCCCAGTGGACACATGGTTGCACCTTCCTTTGTGTGGTGTATGTATGCTACACATGCCAAGGGGAACACTCAAGCACATGTGACACTCACTCAAACACTTTGACAATGTTTCCACTGATGGCAGTGGAGAAGATGAGGGTCATGCAGAGCCAGATTGGTCCATAGAGGTCAGGGTTTGGGTGGATCACTTCTGCAAGATTGTACCTCAGTGGTACCATCCCAGCCAACAACCGCTGTGCCACCTGCGCAATGAGAGGTTCGAGACACTAGTTGGCTGTTGGGCTAGTCAGGGGGAGGTGTACCTGGGCAGTTGTGACATCAAAGAAGCCCTGGTAGTATTCCAAGGTGAGGAGAGAGAGCCATGAGCTGGTCAAATGAGGCTGAGCAGGCTGGAGAGAAAGGAGGCACACTGACAACCGTCTCACTCAACAGTTCATGTGAAGAGCCACCTTGTGTGCTCACCTTTTCCTCATGGCTGTCTGCATAGAGAGACAGCAATAGTACACACAGGTGATTGAGAGCATGGGGACTACTGGCCTACTCCTGATAGGCTCTGGAAGCTAGTGCCATACAAAATGAGATGTGTGACATCACAAGGACAGGGCTAAGCGCTTTGTCGCCTCACATACACCCGGCATGAACCAACCCAGCATGAACCAAGCCAGCATGAACCAAGCCAGCATTAACCAACCAAGCATGAACCAACCCGGCATGAACCAAGCCAGCATGAACCAAGCCGGCATGGACCAAGCCAAGCCAGCATGAACCAAGCCGGCATGGACCAAGCTAAGCCAGCATGAATCAAGCCGGCATGAACCAAGCCAGCATGAATCAAGCCAGCATGAATCAAGCCGGCATGAACCCACCCACCATGAACCAGGAGCAACACGCATTGCAGAGGAGGGGTTGGGAGGAGACCAAACCAGGAGCAACATGCACAATCATGGATGAGGTTGCAAGACCAGTGTGCAAGATATGACACGTCAAATGTCCTAGCAACACATCTGCCAGAGAGGAATGTAACCTACCTTGAGCTTGATGTGGCTCAATCTGTCCCTCTCCAAAGATCCCAGGCTCACTGTGGAAGTCTTGGAAGAGAACCATTCAGTCTCATGACAAAGGTTATCACAACACATGAAGTGTTAAGTTATCATGTCAGTAAACACGTCATGTGAGACTGGTAAACACACTTATGTACCTTGAAAAGCAAACTCTGACCCTGAGTCAGCCTGCAAGAACACACAATATGGTGCGACCCCTAATACCCACCATCTTACACATCCCCACACTAACTACAGCAGAGTGTTCACTGTCCGAAAACGTTCCGGACGATTCACAGCACACAGCCATACCTCCATGGTGATAGCTCCGTACTTCTCCTCGGCCATCGCAAGCATGCGTAAGTCGCGATTCTAATTAGTACACACCAATAAACAAAGTGGGCGTGGCCGCAGGTCCAAGGCTCGGAAGCGATGGAGAGCAGTGCCGCTGACGATGATGCGTTGACGAGCATTCTTGATCGCTGCAACAGAGATCGAGTAGCCAGTATTCTTGGTGCCACCCCTCAGAAGTGGACCAGTGAGGGAGAGGGAAGCGCTACGTAGTCTCGCAGGCTACGGTGCTGGTACCGCTGGTAACAGCCGAGGAAACAGGCCCTTCCGTCTTGTTCACCCTCCGCTCCCGGCACATGTCCCGCCACCGAAACCAAGTAAGGTACAGTGCCTCAATAGAGTACTGTCTAGGCTTGCCGGTAGAGTCTGCATCTATCGTCCTATCGTGCACTGGACCATAGATAATAGAGCACTGAAACTGGACAGACCTTTGCAACTTGCTTGACTTGAGAAATGGATACTAAAATGGGCAGTGGCCTTTTATACTACTCTCCTACTTTTGTGAAGCAACTTGCATATAGGTCTGTATGTGTGGCTGCCAGCTGGTTATGTCTCCATCTTTGCCTGATAGCTTCCCTGGTGGGTTGTCGGAGGAGAGTGATGACTCTCTGGTCACCACTGCACTCCGTGAGGCAAAAGAGGAACTGGGGATTCCCCCGAGTAAGGTTGCCGTGTGGGGCAAGCTCCCAAGATTACCTGACCGAGTAAGTCCGGGAATCCCACCACTAATATCCCTGTGGCCTTGAACATGTATCCAAGCTGGCCACTAGGAAGTGAATTATCGAAGGTGCTGCATAAATGGGGGTGTATGACTAAAATGGAATGGCCCAGTGTACATCACTACCTGTTCCTGCACATCTTGGGTGGCTTCTCTCTCCAGTAACTCTGACCTACTGTATTCCCAGTCTACCTGACCTCTGATCTCCCTTTGCTGCAGGTTCGCTCGACAATGATCACTCCTGTGATTGGCTGTCTGCATGGCCTGGAACTCAGTACCCTCAGACCAAACGGCTCTGAGGTAGGTGTGTGAGTTTCATTGCTCGTAGTTTAATGGAGCTACCAACAGCAATATGTGTGGCTCATAAAAGCCTAGTCTCATTCCCAGACTATACTCTGCCCATAGAAGGTGCTAGTCTCATTCCCAGACTATATTCCCCCACAGAAGGTGCTAGTCTCATTCCCAGACTATATTCCCCCACAGAAGGTGCTAGTCTCATTCCCAGACTATACTCTGCCCACAGAAGGTGCTAGTCTCATTCCCAGACTATACTCTGCCCATAGAAGGTGCTAGTCTCATTCCCAGACTATACTCTACCCACAGAAGGTGCTAGTCTCATTCCCAGACTATATTCTGCCCATAGAAGGTGCTAGTCTCATTCCCAGACTATATTCTGCCCATAGAAGGTACTATTTTTTCACATGATCCAATCTAGCCCAAGAATTTATGGGTGGATCCAACTTAGCACAAGCTGCCTCTAATTAATTTTGGGTTGATCCAATTAGTGCAATACCAGGAATGAAGCCTCTCAGTTGTCATTTGTGGGGTGTTGTGTCAAAACTCCGTTTTTTAAGCAATGTTTATCAAACCCGTGACCTTTACTGAACATTGATCAATCGTTCACAGAAGGTGCTAAGGCCAATTCCTAACCACAGTAGGCACCAGTTTACTAAACCTCTGTACAACACTTTTTCTTGGCAGAACATTGCAGTGGGTTGGAGTTCAAACCTGCCGCTACTATCTTGGGACAAAATTTATTACACACAATGTTTTGACCAATGTGGTCTTCTTCAGGTGTCCAGGTCGAACTGTTGTCCCAAGTTATCTGCGGCAAGTTCGGACTACAACCCTCTACTAATACGATCTGCTGAATCCCAAAAACTAAGTAAGCCAGTCGCTGTAGGGCTCCCTCCACTTGACTATAAGCATGTTAACCAAGTAGCCTCATTCCCAGGCCTTCCCCTGTTATTCTGCTTTCGCCTATTATACTGAATGCAAACCAAAGACCAAAAACAGGAGAGGCATGGGAACAAGGGTATTAAGCAAGTGTCTACATATGGAGAGGGCAGGTCAAGTAGTGCATCAAGTTGTCTAAGTGAAGCTCACAACCAACTGCAATCACTTCCTGTCTGTGCAGGTGTCCCAGGTTTTCCCTCTCCCATTACGGCACCTTGTGGACCCTGCTCACCAGAGGTACACCTGCTTCCGGCCATGGCTGGGGCGCATGCCAGTATTCCTGGGCAGGCCACACAGGATCTGGGGGCTCACAGCCGTTATGATGGACCTCACCCTATCCCACCTCCTCCCTAACTACACAAGAGCGAAAGCACTTGCGAATTGAGTGACCTAACCTCTTCCACGGTGGGATGGGTAGCCTCTCTGGTGTGCGTTGCCGACGACCAGACTGGTGGTTGGTGGAAAGAGCGACTTGTTACCTGGATCAACCTGGAACTTTTTGTGACTGTGATTGTTGTGATTATATATTATGCCATACCCTCTGGGTCAGTGCAAAATTAAACTTTTGAACTTTTGCTTGCAAATGGACTTCCTTGCTAAGTTCTGTAATTCATTTTGCCTGCATGTTGAGCTAGTGTGGCTACCTTTTCATATGTATACTTTATACCTCGTACTCCCCTAGCTGTGGGCTTTTCGATTAAACCTTTGAACCTCCTTACTTCATGCATGCATCTTCATGTATGAATCTTTAGCTATGTATGATCACTGCAGTCTCTTTGCTCCACTGCCTGCATGCACACAATACAAGTGACACAAGTCTAAATGGTCATCAACCAAGTTTACATTTTAGCAGGAAGAAATTTGGGATGAAATCGGCAGAAATTCGGAATATGTTTTATGGACTAAGTCTCGCGAGCCAGCCGGTGCTATGCGAAGTGGTCATTTTGGCATGAGATCAAAGCATACTTTCACTTCCAGTGAGTCCGCGGAATGAGTCCATTCCGCAGCCAGTAGGAGGTAATCAAATGCCCGACTCTTCTTTCGATCAAAGCCCCTATAATGTGCGCCATCTCTCGTTGACGTCCAACAAGCTATGGCATGTATTGCCCTAACTTTTCATCCAGGGACGATCTGTTTTGAGCTGAAGCAGTGAAAGGCACTAAAAGAGATTATGGGAGAGCACAACTAGTTGGTTATGAACACAGTTGGTTATGAACACAGTTGGTTATGAACACAGTTGGTTATGAACACAGTTGGTTATGAACACAGTTGGTTATGAACACAGTTGGTTAGTCAGCAAGGAACGTACTTTTCTTTTGTTTAGGTATAATTTCTTGGCTGTAACATTTCGTGTCTGTATGATTTGGCTTATAACCTAAGTTGTACATGCATGTGTACCTTGTATTGTGGATTAAACCACCCTTTTGACAGTTTGCGCTAGCTGTTGCCATCAAAAGCAATGTGGTCACATGATGTTTTATGTCAGCAATAGTTATTGAGAGATTGGAGACTAAGCGATACAGGACGTGACGTGGGATCTTTTGACATGGGACATACGCTGGTGATTTTTTAGAAAGCAATGATCTTCATTAATGAATGTTATGGTTACATAAAATAATAATAATTCCTACACAATAGAATTGGCTACTGCGGTACAGTTTTACTGGACTCTTCCTTTCCCTTGTACCGTCTCTTGCCGTGTGAGAATGGGAGATACCTGTATCGGACCATGTGCTAGGGAAGGGAGAGGTTAGCTTACAGACAGAGGGTTAGATATAGTGCTTGTTCTTTACAGTAACACCAAGGTTAGATTCATGTAAGGTAACAAGACAGCTGAACAAACTGCACCGAGTCTGTGTGTTTGTTTCATAACAAACAAACTGTAACCAAAATTGGACTGAGAACTGGGAAAAACATAGCATATGGTGCAGGAATGGAATGTGTACTAAAGAATTGACTGCAGTTTACCAATGAGCCATAGAAAGTAGCGCTATGAGCAACAATGAGTATCTGGTAGCATACACCACTACACTCTTGGGTCAGTGGGGTACCCCTGCCCTGCACCTTACCAGGATCTGCCTCTTCATTGTGATGACAAACAGGATGATGAAGTAGAGCACCAGGATGGGCCAGAAGACAGGAATGTTGAAGAGCGAAAAACAGGTGCAGAAAAGAGCAATGAGTATTGCTCGTGTCATAGCCAGCCTGAGGAGGAGGAGGAGAGGCATGAGATGAGGGTCTGGCCAACTTTAAGTGGTGCAACCTCCCCTGTTGCTAGGTTATAACCACAGTAGGTGGGCTAAGTGCAATCATGCAAATAATGCTGTCTAAATTCTGTGCTTACCAGAACTTGAACTCTGGCAATCTTCTGATGAAGGGTTTGAATTCTTCATTAGCATGTGTGGGAAGTCGAGGCCCATCATCTGTACACAGTTGGAGAAGAGAGGAATGAACAGTTACCACTGTCTGGGTGGATGCATGCATGGACTCTTTGAATCTGCTAAGATACCTTACCCACATTCCCAGGCTTTCCCACTGTCCAGTTTGTGATTTGCTTGTGGACAATAGAAGGAAGGGGGGTCCTTGCTTACTGAAAATGGTGGATAACGGCAGAAAGGTATGTTTCCTTGGTAAACACACTCATTGGAGGGAACCTGTTCTTTCTTGAGCTTCATCTCAAGGTACCTAGCTACCAGAAGCAGTGCGATATAAAACTCACTCGAACAGCGGCGATTTTATGATGTCACCAGCATACGTACGTACACGTACAGTGTATACCAGGCGCTCTTTCTCCTCCCCTCCTCCGCGCCTGGGAACGAGGCTATGCTAACATTATATATAGTCTTTGCAAGTTAAGGAAAAAATACAGGAAAGTAAAAAGGCCGGCAGTCACTGGGAATCGAACCCAGGACACCTGGCTTGTGCAGCCAGTGCTCTGCCACTGAGCTACGACAACCAGACAACCACCAGCCCTCACAATCTTCCATGTGTACTCTATATGAGAGGATTGCCCACCTACCCACCTATCCCTCTAGTTTAGTATTGTCACACAAGTGCAGCGTACAGTGCCCACCTACCCACCTATCCCTCTAGTTTAGTATTGTCACACAAGTGCAGTGTACAGTGCCCACCTACCCACCTATCCCTCTAGTTTAGTATTGTCACACAAGTGCAGTGTACAGTGTCCACCTACCCACCTATCCCTCTAGTTTAGTATTGTCACACAAGTGCAGTGTACAGTGCCCACCTACCCACCTATCCCTCTAGTTTAGTACTGTCACACAAGTGCAGTGTACAGTGCCCACCTACCCACCTATCCCTCTAGTTTAGTACTGTCACACAAGTGCAGTGTACAGTGCCTACCTACCCACCTATCCCTCTAGTTTAGTATTGTCACACAAGTGCAGTGTACAGTGCCCACCTACCCACCTATCCCTCTAGTTTAGTATTGTCACACAAGTGCAGTGTACAGTGCCCACCTACCCACCTATCCCTCTAGTCTAGTATTGTCACACAAGTGCAGTGTACAGTGCCCACCTACCCACCTATCCCTCTAGTTTAGTATTGTCACACAAGTGCAGTGTACAGTGCCCACCTACCCACCTATCCCTCTAGTTTAGTATTGTCACACAAGTGCAGTGTACAGTGCCCACCTACCCACCTATCCCTCTAGTCTAGTATTGTCACACAAGTGCAGTGTACAGTGCCCACCTACCCACCTATCCCTCTAGTTTAGTATTGTCACACAAGTGTAGTGTACAGTGCCCACCTACCCACCTAACCCTCTAGTTTAGTATTGTCACACAAGTGCAGTGTACAGTGCCCACCTACCCACCTATCCCTCTAGTTTAGTATTGTCACACAAGTGCAGTGTACAGTGTCCACCTACCCACCTATCCCTCTAGTTTAGTATTGTCACACAAGTGCAGTGTACAGTGCCCACCTACCCACCTATCCCTCTAGTCTAGTATTGTCACACAAGTGTAGTGTACAGTGCCCACCTACCCACCTATCCCTCTAGTCTAGTATTGTCACACAAGTGCAGTGTACAGTGTCCACCTACCCACCTATCCCTCTAGTCTAGTACTGTCACACAAGTGCAGTGTACAGCGCCCACCTACCCACCTATCCCTCTAGTCTAGTATTGTCACACAAGTGCAGTGTACAGTGCCCACCTACCCACCTATCCCTCTAGTCTAGTACTGTCACACAAGTGCAGTGTACAGTGCCTACCTACCTATCTCATCCTCTTCTGCCAGTGGCTCAAACTTGGGTGAGATGAAGGCTATGAAGATGTTGAGTATGTAGATGGCAAGTGCGTAGGTCACAATGTACCAGCCCTGAAGTAGCGTCACCCTCACAGCATACACCACCAGCAGCAAGAAGACAAATATCCACCTCGGAAGTTTGTACGGGACTACATCGTCCAGTAACTTTTGATAGCGCTGGAGGGGAGACAGTACACTCATTCACTCCAACACTGAGCATCCGAGTGACCATGCTTACCGCCTTCAATCTCATCCATGGTGTAGGAGTGCGGCTCTCTGACTCGACTGATGCTAGAGGAAGGACAGAATAACGCTATAGCACACAGGACCTTCGAGATATAGCTTGCTGCATGTTATGGGCTCCCACATACTGTGACCTGGCAGGCTAACGGTGCGCCATAAGTCTTACACTCGCCATATCTGGTTTTCCCCCCTAAGTGCTCTTCGTTCTAACCTTCCATGACCCACGCGGTAGCATCCACCTCCAGCTGTTGAATTGATCACACCTCCGGGGCCTCGACAACTGCTATTGTACTTGTTCCTTCAATGTTTCGGAACCTTCGGATAAATGGATAGATACGTTGCCGCGCTAAGAGCGCGCCAAGTGTCCACGCGCGCCCCGGGTGCTGCCGCGTTGACTACTGTAGCTGTACACACGTACACAAGACTATATTTAGTTGCCCTTTCCCGCGCACATTCAAACATATCGCTTTGCCTGAACCGGAGAAGTTGTCTGAGACGTAGAGTGGACCATGGCGACACAAACCACTTCTTGGATGACAGACGCGCCGTGGCTCTGCTGCAAGACCTGCCACATCCATTCCGCGCCGCAGGGAGGAACGTTCCTTGTCTCCAGTTGTGGACACATCTTCTGCTCCACTTGCAAAGAGAGAGGTGTGCGCACAAGTTGGAAGGTGGTAGATGTAACGGGCTAGAGTGCATTTTGCTGAGTGATTTACGTGGGACTACTAGTTTCCAGCAGAAAGTTTAGCCTCGAACCCAGGCTTTACGTTCCGGATTTTGTCTCGCAGCTTTGGAGAAAAATCGTCCAAAGCTGCGAGACAAAATCCGGAACAGAAAGCCTGGGTTCGAGGCTACGGAAAATTCACCTGCTTGCTTTACTTACAGTTCAAAAATTATGCACCCCACCGCGTACTGTGCGTTCATTTTCCCTGAAGAAGCTAAATGCAGTTCTCCTGTAACTTGTAGCAGTAGATGCACTGAGTGATGGACTTCTCTCTGCCCTTCCAGCTCCAAGTGGGACCTGCCAACACTGCGGCCGCAATAGTGTGGAGTATGTTGAACTCACAACGGATATCACAGTACGTGTATATCGGCTGTCAGACTGACTGGCCTCAATCATAATGGAAGGTGGCCGTGACTTTGGTAGAAAGGATTGCAGCAGCATTGCACTCATGTAGCAGACTGTTCATGGACGGGCATTGAATTTTGAATTGGTGCTGTCTGTCGGCCTCACAGGAACATCCAAAGATTGGCCACTACTTTGGCAGGTTGGAAGATATGGGCGAGAAGCTCATCAAGGTATGTGATGATAACTCTCTCTACCCCAGCCTGCCTGACTATCTCAAGAAGTGTGCGCTCTCTCCTCATAGGTTCTGAAGTTTCAACATTTTCACCATAGCAAGTTCTGGAGCAGAGTAAGCCAACAAGACAGTAGCCTCAACCAACTGTTGTATGATGCTAATGTTGTTTGTGCAGAATGAGGAGGTACCAAGTGAGGATGAGCTTGTACGGTTGTTTGGTGACATCGCGCGTGCCAGCTTGAACGATTTGCAGTCTGATACAGCAGCCAGTATGACCAGTCTACGCCAGGCAGAGGAGCAGAAGGCAATGGTGGACCAGCGCATCGAGCAGCTCACAAGAGAAGCGCAACAGATTGATGAGGAACTGAGGAGGATGGGCGTGAACTGTGGCTCACTCATGGTGCGTGGGGTGGGTGGGGAGAGGTGAGGCTTGGACTGATTCTGCCATGTTTTGTCAACTGCAGGGTGGTGACAGCCAGTCAGGAGGAGACTGGTGAGGGATGTTTTGTGTAGAGTTTGTGGTTTCTGTGAGTTTATCTTTCTCTTACCCCGTAGGACCCCCTCCAACATCCCGATCACCACCCCACCCTCCTCCTCATCCAAGTCTGCCCCATTTCCTCCCACACCATCACCGCTGGTACGCTGTGTACTGCATGTGTTGACTGTTGTCTCACCTGCCTCTCTGCTCCTGCCAGCTCCCTCCTCCGATGCCCCCTCCTATGCCTGGAAGCCTCTCTCCAGCTAATAGTAAGTAGAATCTGCACATGCTATGAACCCAGTGTCCATGCACCCAACTCTTCTCTCTTGACAGCCCTTCCTCCCTCACCTTATGCATGTATGAACGAAGGAATGGTACGTTGTCCAGTTGACGTTTCCTTCATAGAATTCTCAAACTCTCTTTTCCTCTCCTCCAGTCACTCCACTTCTTCCCTTCCTCCCTCTGTAGCCCCCTCCACGGTTTCCTCCACCCAGAATAAATCGGCAAAATGGTAATTTCCATGTCCCTGTCATTGCTGATGCTAATTTCCAGCATGTAACGATTTGTGTTTACCATCCTTCCTCACAGTGGTGGCCTTGTCTCCTGCAATGAGCTCAAGAGTGAGTCGTGTGTCTCTCATTGTAAGCCTTTCCTCACACACACACCCTCTCTCTCTCTCTCTCTCACACACACACACTAGGGGATGCAGCAATTAACTCCACAATCATCTCGAGGTGAGTTTGCTGCTCTCAGTCCTTGTGCCTAAAATGGTATACCTTAATTCCTCCCTCTAGCCTGTACACCCTTAATGCCCTCTCCAATGAGTGCTCAGGAAGTGGTATGGCTATATCCAACTTGTGTTACCGTGGTACATAATGAGATTCATAGTATTGGTAGACCTTAGGAGCCAACTTGTTGTAAACAACTCTCTGTGTGAGATGTGTCATGGTAGGGGAGTACACATACTGTTTACAGAGACAAAACAAGCAGGCACCTTACGAAGGGTTTCAGGTAATTCTAGTGAGAGGAAAGCAAGCTCTCATGCAGCTTGCTGGTGGTCATTGTACTTAACTCTGCAGTGTCAGCCAACTTCTCAACTCTCAGCGCGGCTTGTGCAGATGTCTGCAGCACAAAGTATGTTCACCCTTCCCTCATCGTGCCACTGTTTGTAAATATCTTCCCATTTTGTTTCTTGCCCTACAGCTCAGAGGCAGATGGTACCCTCCACTCCACCTGAGATGGCCAACAGCAGAAATGAGCTTGTGAGCTTGTACACATACTCCCAATGGAGTGTCCAAGTATAACCGTCCTCTCCTTACCCCTCTCCTCCTCCTTCCCTCATCCTCAGCCTCACCCCAGCAAGCTTCCTCGCACCAGGACTCCACAGGCGATGCGTTCTCCTTCTCCCTCTCCTCGTTCCACCCCTCGCAATTACTTGGGAACTCAGCAGGTCCTCCATTATGCATTCACTCCCATGTTTGCTTATGATACCAGACAGTATCTAATTGTGTGGATGCACTAATCTGATTTAGTTTGGAGCATGTACATGTGATTGGCATGAACTCTGCCCTGTCCTCATGTGCAGCTGTTCAGAGGTGCTAAAGTGTCTGCCACTGTCTCCAGAAAGTACCCCAATGGTATTCTGTGTGTGTGCACGGGTGTGTGCACATGTGTGCCTCTTTCTGTTACAGTGGTTCTCCCTATGTGCAGGTGTGCGGGCTACAACACCATCACCTGTTGTCGCGACAGCCAGGAGACCATCATCTGGTGAGTAGCTTGGTTATGTGCCCCTTCTCCCAGTCAGTGCTGCCCACTCTTCCCCACTCTTCCCCACCCTTCAGCATACTCCCAGCTCACCACACCAGACTATGCTGCACACAAGGTATCAAGGCTTGAGATTGTTGTGTCATTTCATTGGCAGATCACTGACTGCGCATGTCCTTGTCAGGCCTGCCTGACACCCCCTTCCACTGGTTTGCGACGTCTTTCGGTGCGAGGCCCTCCTGTGGATGGCAAGATAGGTGTGTGGAGATGAGAACTTACATTATAGCACAGTGGTGGTGCCACCTGTATTTCAGTGTGGGCACTCAAGTCTTATCACACATGATAAAATCTGGAAGTGGCTGGCTAGCTAGGAACTAGTCTATTCTGCCCAGCAACCAAGACAGCTGGTTCCTTTTTTACATGTATGCATCTAGAACACTGTTGTAGATTTTGTGTTTAGTAGGGATTGTGTGTGTGTGTGTGCGTGCTATGTAAGCTCCATGTGTGTATTCTTGCACAGGTACCATTCCCAACCGCACCACTCCAAACAGTAGTATGCTTCAGCTGATCCAGTAAGTGGACATATGGCTGATGGCCTTGTGTTCAGTAAATGATTGCACACTTCTATTGCCCACAGGGAGACTGGTATAAAGACTCCTACCACCCGTGGTGGTGTGACCCCCCGCAAGAGCTCTGGCCGTAAGCCCACCAGCTACCAGCCAATGGGGCATCGTATTGTCCGTCCCTCCTGCTACCAGCGCCCTGTTCACACAACATGAGACATGATTACACTGTTTTGTGAGTGATTGTCAATACTTACTGTCAACTAATTTACATGCTGGATCATGTACAAATATATTTATATCAGAATTGTAACAGTGTCTCATATATATTTGAGACAGTAATAATTATACCTGCCAATTTGCCATATATTGGGTCGCCAAAATGATATCCTCATGCAGCACTGTATAAGGCACGTGTGGAAAACAAAAGGTTTCCATAACTTTCCGCTTAACATACATTATGAAAATTATCTCGTTAACTTTAATTGCCATGCCCATTTGGTAATCACATGACAAATTAATTGTGATGTCACTTTCCAAAAAGGGATTTAAATTTCTTTTCCTTTAGATGTAAGGTTGAAAATGGTGTGAGGCAAAAGTAAATGATTGGAGATCCTGTGTGGGAAACAAAACTGTGCTGTACAATTTAATTTATGGCCCAAAATGATGGTGTGCACCAATTAGAAAGTCAAAATTTTCTCCAAGTAAATGATTTATATATTCCCATCCAGGATTCTTAGTGAAGAGAATGTGATTTATCACAAGAAAGAAATTTGGTGGCTAAGGTGCTAAAAATGGTTTTTGGTTGAAATTTTGCATGGCTATAATGGCCATCACTGTATGGCTCCAATATATCAAAGTAGTACGAGATTAAAGTAGTGGGCATGGCCTCAAATTTCATTAGTTCTAGTGCACTGTGATGTTTGGTGCCCATTGTGATTGTATTTTTAAAAATTTTGCATTTAAGGCACTGCATGTTAATGAGCTGCTATATGCCTTATACTGTTGAGCCTGCTAGGACAGCCTGTGAGGAGTAGGTTCCATAAGCAACACACCTAGACTGTCAACTGTGGGATGGAGGGAAACCCTGGGATAGTCCCCTCCTCTGAGTGTCTAGGACCTTATTTGGTCATCTCAGCAACCACTGGGCAAGGCTTAGCCTAATGAAAAGGAAAAAAGGGATGGCTTCTTCCACTGATGGGCATTGCACTTGTTGGCAAAAAGCAAGGGGTGGAAGAGAGGGCCTGGGAATGAGACTGGTATATAATCTCCAATATGACCACTGTTGCATCATGGCAGAATGAGACTGGTCCAATATGACCACTGTTGCATCATGGCAAAACTTATAGTTGCACACAAACTTGTGAAAATAATTTCATTTCAGCAGCTGAAGTAGATGTGCTAAGAGTTGATTGCAGTTAAGGGTGACTAGGCTAGGGATCAATGAAGGAGATCATGATGTATCGTGTTCCACTGGTCGTAGGCAGCCCCTCGTGGTAGTGTGTGAGGCGCCCAGGGTGCATCATGGCCCAACCAAGACGAGTGTCCACAATACTGCAGTTGTAACGAATAAATCTGGCGCCACCTCCCTAGTGTGTGTATGTGTGATGTAGTCGGTAGGTGTGATCACTGTGATGGCAGTTGTGGATACATAGTACACAGTTGCTCACCATGTAGTCGACATTAATTGTGTTGAGGGCAACATTGATGGTAAAGGTGGAGGAGTCATGGTGGGGACGGAGGCTGGACTGGCCCTCAGGGTGGTACTTCACAACAAAGTTCATAACTGAATGTCCCTATGGAAGGAGAGCAGAGACAATGTAAAGGAAACAGATGAGGAAGGGGAGTGAAATGTGTGTAGCAACTGTTTTATTCCCAAGTAGTGCTCACCCTGGAATAGTACCCAGGATAGACCTTGATCTGAACAGGCACCACATAGCTTCGGATAAGCTCAAGCCACTGCTGCTCAAAGCCAATCTATGGGAGGGGAGTACAGCCACAACATACAGCATTGGTCTATAATCAATCACTCAAGCTCCCAAGCCTGCATATAAATAAAACAGACCTGGTTCATGTGGATGTCTCGTGTGGGCACGTTCTCGTATCCTCCTGACAGTCTCTTGTCCTGATGGTCACCTCCACTCCACTGCCCAAAGTGTTCCATCTCCTGTGAGTGGAGGAAGAGAGGAGGGACACGAAACACACTCAGTAGCAGTAGTAGTTAGTCCTGAGACTGCTGTACATACCTCGACTAGTTCCTTGCAAAACACATCAGACATGAGTGGGTACCAGTACACATCTGTGCAGGGCTGAGGGGGGGAGGGATGGATGTCACAACAGTGCACTATAGAATGCATGGTGAGGAGTTGCCTCACCATATCCACATCAAAATCAGGCTCCAAGATGCGTGACCAGTTCTCGTGGATGTACTTCTTCTGCCAGTCCTATTGCAGGAAGACACACCCACACAATAAATGGTTGGTGGTGATCATGTGTGAGGTGCGTGACCCCATGAGCCTTCAACTCACTTGTCTGTTGTCAAAGATCTGGTACATGTCATTGTTGAGGTGGCTGGTGTCATAGTTGTCATTGTTCAGTAGATGACCAAACTGATGGAGGTTGTTCACATACATAAAGTGACCCTGGAAGGGGGGGGGAGGCCAGAGAACAGATTAGGGTGGACCTGGGAACTGTGGCACCCATAAGCATACTGACAGTACTTATATCCCATTGGGAAGGGTCTATCCAACCATCTCAAATAAACACTTGAGTTCAGGTAAGTGCTGTGTACACAGAAGGTGGGCAGTCTCACACAATTACACTCTGAATTAGGTGTGATACTGCACACTACACAGTGTACTCCTGCCCCATTCCCCCAACACACATAGCAGGCTACCTTCTCTCTCATCCAGGCAGCAAAGGCCATGTCTGGATCCCATTGTTCACTGGTGAAGGTGGGCAGGTCATGGCGGTGTGCTCGCAGCCATGTGCCAGAGAACAAGATGGCACTGCTGATGAATGGTACATTCCATACACCACTGTGTGTGTGTGTGTGTGTGTGTGAGTGTGGTGCAGTATGCATGCATGCAGTATGACATAGTTCAGCTCTGTATTCCCTGCC
This sequence comes from Agelas oroides, assembly GCA_949130485.1. Classification (NCBI taxonomy): domain Eukaryota; kingdom Metazoa; phylum Porifera; class Demospongiae; order Agelasida; family Agelasidae; genus Agelas; species Agelas oroides. The sequence goes on along the minus strand of OX422190.1, from coordinate 10,313,202 downwards.
TTCACCCACATGAAGTTGAAAGCGAGGCTACACAATATTAAGTTGTGTTCCTGATCCACACATGAACAACTAGGGCACAACCAGTCACACGTCACTCACATTCGTTTTCTCTCTGCAATTTCCTGATAGTCCCATGAGCGTGCATAGAACCCATTTGAGGCAATGTCTCCCCAGAAGTTGGAGAAGAGACGAAAGGGACGGATCATCAATGGAGCCACCACACTCCTGCAGAGGGAGCATGTATGCAACACAACTGAGTAATTGCTAGATCCCCCCCCCCCCCCCCCCCCCCCCACACACACACACACACACACACCCATGCACCATGACATACTCACCGCTGGACCTCCATGAGTCTCCTGAGGGTGTGCGCCTCGTCCAACATGGCCACTGAGTCCACCATAAAGAGAAAATCACACGAATGCTCCAGACACACATTCCTGGAAACAACAGAAATATATCTCTCTCCTTTCTTTCCTCTTCTTTAGTTCACCCCCTCCCTCTCCCTTATGTTCTATCTCTCCCTCTCCCTCCCTTTAATTCACCCCCCTTGTCCTTCCTTCTACCCTCCCACCTTACATTGCAGTCCTCTTAGCTTCAGCCTCTTCCATACTCTGATCAGAAGCCACATAACTGCTTGCACTATAGTCACCAGACACCAACTCGAACCAGGCACCAACCAATGCATCGTGATACGGTGCCTACAGAACAGAGGAGACACAGTCTGACTTCCTGTCCCATATCTCACACACGTCTCCCTACATACCGCACTGTGCACCCACAGTCTCATCCTCTGCTTGGGGTAGTCGAGTGCAGTCACACTCCCGAGCACTTCTGACAGGAAGGGTGTGGGCCGCTCAATGAACAGTGCCAGTACCACCATTGGCCACTGAGAGCGGTCAGAGGGAAGCTCTTGAGACTCGCACACTGTGCAGCCAGTGGCATTGTTCCATGCATTGGGGATATAGTTGGCAAGGTTGTTCAGGTAGATCTGGAGAGGGAAGGCAACTTGCATTTTAGGCAATGATCACTCACAGCACTGCTACTTTCATATATGGGATCACGGATCACCTTTGATGGTCCATTTCCATGGTACACGGCCGCCCTTGTATCATAGATGGAGTTGTAGGCATACGTGATGTTGCCTTGCATCTTAATCTCCACTTCATCCTTTGCTCCATTGAGGTTCTGGAAAATGTGTCCTCTGTGGTCCAGCCGAATGGTGTACTGTGCCTGGAGGGATGACAGAGTACATCAGAGTGATGTGGCAATCAATGAACTTGTAGTGGTTGGGACTGTACAGACACAGGGTGTGCTCGTGACACACGTACCCTCTTCTCTTTGTCCAAGAAGATCTGGGTGTAGTACAACTGGTCATCGTCCCTGTCAGCAATGGGGTGGTCCGAGACAATGGCATACACATCAGGGGCATACCCTATGAAACCTATAGCAAGAGAACAGAGGTAATGACAAATTCAAGTAGCTGTGCAGAGTGGATAATTTCTTACCTCCTGAGTTGAGGAAACGCTTTCCAAGGCCCACTTTTGGGTACTGTGACTGTGTTGAGATGAAGGCATTTCAGATTGTGAACTCTATGGCACCCTTAATATCCCCACCCCCCACCCACACCCATCTCTCACTGCTAGTGACTGATCAGGCCAGCAGAATCCCTCAGCTGAGAAGACCACACGTGATTTGAAGTCCTTGAAACGCTGGAGGATCACATCCACACCAGCCACAAAGACAACATCATAGCTACAGAGGAGGGGATGGGAGGAGGAGGGATGGGAGGAGGAGGGATGGGAGGAGGAGGGGATGGGAGGAGGAGATGGGAGGAGGGGATGGGAGGAGGAGATGGGAGGAGGGGATGGGAGGAGGGGATGGGAGGAGGGGGTGGGAGGAGGGGGTGGGAGGAGGGGGTGGGAGGAGGGGGTGGGAGGAGGAAGAGGTGGAAGAGAAGAGGAAGAAGGCAGTACAATGGTCACGTGATGCTAATAGCACTACTATGCAATGCCTACATACAATGTACGCAAGACCCCATGGACATACACTATATACATCCTCACCTGTCCACAAACATGACGACTGTGCTGTGCTGGTTCTTCCACTTTTCCAGGACTGGCCGGAGCAGATTGACCTTTTGACCTCCTCCAGGGTACCTCACCACATCTCCACCCCTCCACTGCTCCCCCATTCCCACGACCTGTGAGGAGGGTTTGTCCAAAATTGACCAGTCATTGCAGAAGCCAGTGGTAGCATTAAACATTACATTAGTAAATAGCCTATGGTGGTTAAAGAGTTAAATATTACCTCCACATTCAGGTCAAACAGCCGGACTGATCGCATGAAGCGATGGTACCCATCTGTCTCCTCTGTTGCTATGGTTACAATCTGCAGCCTCAGGTCATCTGCACAGAGTTCAAGAAGTTGATCAACAAAGCAGACCATGATCTGCAATGCATATTACATGTGCAATAGGTTGGTACTACACTCCACATCAGTGAAGGTCAGGGCAGTTAATACACAACATATGGCACCATGCTGGAGAAGACAGTAGCTACTTCGGCAAATGCTAAAGGACACGAGTATGCATTATTGCAGTAAAATGTCTTGGGTCTTTTTCACTGCCAGTGCATACTATACCATTATGCAGGACAAGTTTTAGTATGTGTAACTGGTGATGAGACAAGTACAGTCTACACAATCGTCTTGGCCCACAGGAGCAAGCCTGGTGCCCACAAGCCTTACCTTCAGCAAGAGCAGTGAGTGCTGTGCACAGCAGTAATAACTGGAGCAACATTGCTATAATAATGGCTGCAAGTGGAACAAGAAGCATAAAGATAAAATAAGCAAGCAAAAACGAGGATCATCCATTAATCTACCATGCAGTTTGTGTATGTTAGATGCAATTTCCCACGCATTCTCCATTTTCAAAAAGTGTGAAGAATCGCGCATCACCGGTCTAGAAATGCGATCAGCATTGCATTGAACTATAATTTGTACAAAATCGTGACAACTGCTAAACGCATAAATTATAAAACAAACTGTTCTAAGTATTTTAATACTGTAGGTACGTAAAATTAATGCTACCATTACAGTAACATTGACACTTACTTGTTCCACTCCTGTAGAATCTGTAGACGATTGTGCGCACGCACACAATAACTATTGTTCAGCTGATCTGCAAAATTTTCTTGTCGCATAATTGGATTACAGCCCCATAACCTTTGCACCCTAGCCTCGTTCCCGATTTTCGGGTGGGGCCCAAGGGGGACGAGGCAAGCACCCACATGAATGGTAGATCGAGGATCTGTTTTCTTTATCAGAGCATATATAGAACCGCTTGAAATCAGATGTTAGAACCACAACAAATTATAATATCTTTAGGAAACATCTACGGACTGCCATGGTAGTCTAGTTATACTAGCTGTATTTACTGTAGATTGGATTATAGATCTAGCAATTGTTTGTGTATTTGTATTGTGCGTGTCTTTGCAGGACTCCCAGCTGCAGGTAGACCAGCATAATGCTGATGGGACATTTCCTGTTAAAAATAAAATTATCTATCTATATAGCTGGTAGCTCACTAGTGCATTCAGAAAGTAAATTTCTTCACTAATACATCTCAAAACACAAGTCCATATCATTGCACAATACTATTTCTTCCTGTGTTCATAGTAGCCCGGTTTAAAGTACACCTTCCTTGTGAGCATGGTGACCGGGGATGGTATCTGCTTGTTTCTCCTCTTCGACTGGAACTCTTCTGCCACACGGCGATTCACCTCCACCAGAATATCCATCAAGTGCTCCTTCGATGCTATCTCATACATTGTGTCCACAAACGCCTTGACGAACCACGAGCCATACTCAGAGTTACGCCATGAGACATACCCTGGCACAGTAGCATATGCCAGGACAAAGTCAGCCTCAGTCGGCAGTACTCCTTTGTACCCTCCTCCGTCTGTCTTGTCTGGGTCATCCAAAGCCTTGTTGATGATGGTGGGGTACTGGTGGGACAAGGGAGTGGAAGAGTGGATGACCTCCAGTAGATCCTAAACTCTCTACAGTGATAACGATGCATGTACACACACAGTTACCTGTTGTTCTATGATCTCGTTCATTTCATCGGGCTTGACTTCTGGAGCGTTAGGAGCATCAGTGCTCTCCATTTCAACACCATAGTCAAACCTCCCTCCCCTGCATGCCTGCAAGAGAGGACAAAGAAATGCATGTACCCAGTGGCTGTAGGAATGTTATGGTGACATTTCGAGTGTATTCAGTACTGAAAGAGGGTTCTGTCAGTCCAACTAAAAGTCATCCTTTTTGGCAGTAAATGTTTCTGAAGTGCTACACAACTGGTGTATGCTATGTACATGTAATACTCTGACACACGAGATGGTAACGGTGATCACCTGCAGTATAAACACTTTTGGTTTCCCAATGAGACTAGGGCAGTTCAGTCCATCATAGTACCTGTAATACAGAGAACAGTGTTAGTGTGAAGAGTTGCTACAGCAGAGGCAGCTCTCACTTTGTGACTTCCTCCACAGCTATGAGCTCTCCATCAGTGCTGTACAGCTTGCCATTGATACCATGGGTCAGTACGGCTACCATCAGACAGTCAAACTCGGAATGGTCAAGGTCAGCCACATCCTGAGGGAGGGAGGGAGACAAGGAGAGTGAGATGGAAGGAAAAACAAGTGGTGAGGAGACATCCCTCTCACCTGCAGTCTCCGGTGCATCTCAGTACCCTTCAGATCATCATAACGATTGGTGTAGAACCCAAGGTACAGAAACAGCCTTACAAGTGAGTCAGCATGCATCTCGGTCTAGCTGTGCCAACACGGTCTTTCATGTTACAGGTGAAGTGCTTGTTGTTGATTATAAGACCTGGCAGAGGAGAATATGCAAATAGGTGAGGTGCTCAGCCTCTTCCCTTCCTTGCATTTACATCATGACAAATGAGCGGTATCAGTGTGCATTAAATAGAGAAATAACCACAATGAACAATTTACCAATGCCTCTAGGTCTTGATGTCATTTTGTATGCCATTTTGGGGGCGTGGTCCACTCCTTCCTGTGGGGGAGGAGGGATGGAGACGTGTTGGGAGGCCGAACCAGAGGAAAGGGGATAGGGCCACTCCCCATTGCCCAGGAGTTCCCGCTCAGCCTCAGCAGGAATGGGAGGATGCGTCTTAGGACCTGAGGAAGATATCAACACCAGGTGTATGATGTAGGAGGGAGAATGCCGTCAACACACAAGCAATACAGGAGACACGAATGTTTGCAGCAAGACCCCCTCTCACCTTCAGGTGGCTGGGTCTCTTGTGTGGAGGTCTTTGGCCAGACTGCACAGGGAGAGAGAACCATGTACCACTAGGTAAAGCTAGACACCATTCCCACTCTCTGCAAATTTAACCCTTCATCCCTCCCATCCTCGCACCCTCTCCACACACCTTCCCTAACCTTGCCAATAAGCTCGCTGTTAGCTTCCTTCTCTTCCTCTAGACACTCCACTAGAATGTCCAGAATATCTACGCCCCTCCTGCGTAGTGCCTTCAGCAACTCCTCCACACCTTCAGAGGAGGACCGTCCAGCCGATGTGCCTGAAGGACGAGGAGAGGAGCAGCCTTTAACATTCCACATGGTTACTATGGAGAGTGCTAGCAAAGGTCTCACTATCATAACTACACACATGTACCATAATATGCATGATGTACAACTTACTGGGCAGAATAGACAAGTTCCTAGCCACTCCCAGATTTTATCATGTGTGATAAGTGCCCACACTGAAATACAGGTGGGACCACCACTGTGCTATATACAATCAGTAGTAAATGAGTACAGGAACAATAGCTATTAAGTTTTACAGTAAAATCATGCAGGTAAAAAATTAACTAGATCAACCAAGACAGCGGGTTCCTTTTTTCACATGTATGCATCTAGAACACTTGTAGATTTTGTGTTCAGTAGGGATTGTGTGTGTGTGTGTGTGTGTGTGTGTGTGTGTGTGTGTGTGTGTGTGTGTGTGTGTGTGTGTGGTGTGTGTGTGTGTGGTGTGTGTGTGTGTGTGTGTGTGTGTGTGTGTGTGCGTGTGTGCTATGTAAGCTCCATGTGTTATTCTTGCACAGGTACCATTCCCAACCGCACCACTCCAAACAGTAGTATGCTTCAGCTGATCCAGTAAGTGGACACATGGTTGATGGCCTTGTGTTCAGTAAATGATCACACACTTCCATTGCCCACAGGGAGACTAGCTGGTATAAAGACTCCTACCACCCGTGGTGGTGTGACCCCCCGCAAGAGCTCTGGCCGTAAGCCCACCAGCTACCAGCCAATGGGGCATCGTATTGTCCGTCCCTCCTGCTACCAGCGCCCTGTTCAAACAACATGAGACATGATTACACTGTTTTGTGAGTGATTGTCAATACTTACTGTCAACTAATTCACATGCTGGATCATGTACAAATATATTTATATCAGAATTGTAACAGTGTGTGTCTCGTATATTTGAGACAATAATAATTATACCTGCCATTTGCCATATATTGGGTCGCCAAAATGATATCCTCATGCAGCGCTGTATAAGGCACGTGTGGAAAACAAAAGGTTTCCATAACTTTCTGCTTAACATACGTTATCAAAATTTAGAGAAAATATCTCGTTAACTTTAATTCCCATGCCCACTTGGTAATCATGCACGTGACAAATTGTGATGTCATGTGATGTCACTATATATATATTTCCAAAAAGGATTAAAAATTCTTTTAATTCCTTTAGATGTAAGGTTTAAAATATGGTGTGAGGCAAAAGTAAACGATTGATACCACTGAGATCTTGTGTGGGAAACAAAAGCGTGCTGTACGTACAATTTAATTTATGGCCAAAAATGATGGTGTGCACCAATTAGAAAGTCGAAATTTTCTCCAAGTAAATGGATTTATATATTCCCATCCAGGATTCTTAGTGAAGAGGATGTGATTTATCACAAGAAAGAAATTTGGTGGCTAAGGTGCTAAAAATGGTTTTTGGTTGAAATTGCATGGCTATATAATGGCCATCACTGCATGGCTCCAATATATCAAAGTATAGTACAAGATTAAAGTAGTGGCTGTGGCCTCATAATTTCATTAGTTCTAGTGCACTGTGATGTTTGGTGCCCATTGTGATTGTATTTTTTGTATTTAAGGCACTGCATGTTAATGAGCTGCTATATGCCTTATACTGTTGAGCCTGCTAGCCACATTTCCAGGACAGCCTGTGAGGACGCCATAAGCAACACACCTAGACTGTCAACTGTGGGATGGAGGGAAACCATGGGATAGTCCCCTCCTCTGAGTGTCTAGGACCTTATTTGGTTATCTCAGCAACCACTGGGCAAGGCTTAGCCTAGGAAAAAAGGGATGGCTTCTTCCACTGATTGGCATTGAACTTGTTGGCAAAAAGCAAGGGGTGGAAGAGAGGGCCTGGGAATGAGACTGGTATTTAATCTCCAATATGACCACTGTTGCATCATGGCAAAACTTATAGTTGCACACAAACTTGTGAAAATAATTTCATTTCAGCAGCTGCAGTAGATGTGCTAAGAGTTGCATGATTGCAGTTAAGGGTGACTAGGCTAGGGATCAATGAAGGAGATCATGATGTATCGTGTTCCACTGGTCGTAGGCAGCCCCTCGTGGTAGTGTGTGAGGCGCCCAGGGTGCATCATGGCCCAACCAAGACGAGTGTCCACAATACTGCAGTTGTAACGAATAAATCTGGCGCCACCTCCCTAGTGTGTGTATGTGTGATGTAGTCGGTAGGTGTGATCACTGTGATGGCAGTTGTGGATACATAGTACACAGTTGCTCACCATGTAGTCGACATTAATTGTGTTGAGGGCAACATTGATGGTAAAGGTGGAGGAGTCATGGTGGGGACGGAGGCTGGACTGGCCCTCAGGGTGGTACTTCACAACAAAGTTCATAACTGAATGTCCCTATGGAAGGAGAGCAGAGACAATGTAAAGGAAACAGATGAGGAAGGGGAGTGAAATGTGTGTAGCAACTGTTTTATTCCCAAGTAGTGCTCACCCTGGAATAGTACCCAGGATAGACCTTGATCTGAACAGGCACCACATAGCTTCGGATAAGCTCAAGCCACTGCTGCTCAAAGCCAATCTATGGGAGGGGAGTACAGCCACAACATACAGCATTGGTCTATAATCAATCACTCAAGCTCCCAAGCCTGCATATAAATAAAACAGACCTGGTTCATGTGGATGTCTCGTGTGGGCACGTTCTCGTATCCTCCTGACAGTCTCTTGTCCTGATGGTCACCTCCACTCCACTGCCCAAAGTGTTCCATCTCCTGTGAGTGGAGGAAGAGAGGAGGGACACGAAACACACTGCAGTAGCAGTAGTAGTTAGTCCTGAGACTGCTGTACATACCTCGACTAGTTCCTTGCAAAACACATCAGACATGAGTGGGTACCAGTACACATCTGTGCAGGGCTGAGGGGGGGAGGGATGGATGTCACAACAGTGCACTATAGAATGCATGGTGAGGAGTTGCCTCACCATATCCACATCAAAATCAGGCTCCAAGATGCGTGACCAGTTCTCGTGGACGTACTTCTTCTGCCAGTCCTATTGCAGGAAGACACACCCACACAATAAATGGTTGGTGGTGATCATGTGTGAGGTGCGTGACCCCATGAGCCTTCAACTCACTTGTCTGTTGTCAAAGATCTGGTACATGTCATTGTTGAGGTGGCTGGTGTCATAGTTGTCATTGTTCAGTAGATGACCAAACTGATGGAGGTTGTTCACATACATAAAGTGACCCTGGAAGGGGGGGGGAGGCCAGAGAACAGATTAGGGTGGACCTGGGAACTGTGGCACCCATAAGCATACTGACAGTACTTATATCCCATTGGGAAGGGTCTATCCAACCATCTCAAATAAACACTTGAGTTCAGGTAAGTGCTGTGTACACAGAAGGTGGGCAGTCTCACACAATTACACTCTGAATTAGGTGTGATACTGCACACTACACAGTGTACTCCTGCCCCATTCCCCCAACACACATAGTAGGCTACCTTCTCTCTCATCCAGGCAGCAAAGGCCATGTCTGGATCCCATTGTTCACTGGTGAAGGTGGGCAGGTCATGGCGGTGTGCTCGCAGCCATGTGCCAGAGAACAAGATGGCACTGCTGATGAATGGTACATTCCATACACCACTGTGTGTGTGTGTGTGTGTGTGAGTGTGGTGCAGTATGCATGCATGCAGTATGACATAGTTCAGCTCTGTATTCCCTGCCTTCACCCACATGAAGTTGAAAGCGAGGCTACACAATATTAAGTTGTGTTCCTGATCCACACATGAACAACTAGGGCACAACCAGTCACACGTCACTCACATTCGTTTTCTCTCTGCAATTTCCTGATAGTCCCATGAGCGTGCATAGAACCCATTTGAGGCAATGTCTCCCCAGAAGTTGGAGAAGAGACGAAAGGGACGGATCATCAATGGAGCCACCACACTCCTGCAGAGGGAGCATGTATGCAACACAACTGAGTAATTGCTAGATCCCCCCCCCCCCCCCCCCCCCCCCCCCACACACACACACACACACACACCCATGCACCATGACATACTCACCGCTGGACCTCCATGAGTCTCCTGAGGGTGTGCGCCTCGTCCAACATGGCCACTGAGTCCACCATAAAGAGAAAATCACACGAATGCTCCAGACACACATTCCTGGAAACAACAGAAATATATCTCTCTCCTTTCTTTCCTCTTCTTTAGTTCACCCCCTCCCTCTCCCTTATGTTCTATCTCTCCCTCTCCCTCCCTTTAATTCACCCCCCTTGTCCTTCCTTCTACCCTCCCACCTTACATTGCAGTCCTCTTAGCTTCAGCCTCTTCCATACTCTGATCAGAAGCCACATAACTGCTTGCACTATAGTCACCAGACACCAACTCGAACCAGGCACCAACCAATGCATCGTGATACGGTGCCTACAGAACAGAGGAGACACAGTCTGACTTCCTGTCCCATATCTCACACACGTCTCCCTACATACCGCACTGTGCACCCACAGTCTCATCCTCTGCTTGGGGTAGTCGAGTGCAGTCACACTCCCGAGCACTTCTGACAGGAAGGGTGTGGGCCGCTCAATGAACAGTGCCAGTACCACCATTGGCCACTGAGAGCGGTCAGAGGGAAGCTCTTGAGACTCACACACTGTGCAGCCAGTGGCATTGTTCCATGCATTGGGGATATAGTTGGCAAGGTTGTTCAGGTAGATCTGGAGAGGGAAGGCAACTTGCATTTTAGGCAATGATCACTCACAGCACTGCTACTTTCATATATGGGATCACGGATCACCTTTGATGGTCCATTTCCATGGTACACGGCCGCCCTTGTATCATAGATGGAGTTGTAGGCATACGTGATGTTGCCTTGCATCTTAATCTCCACTTCATCCTTTGCTCCATTGAGGTTCTGGAAAATGTGTCCTCTGTGGTCCAGCCGAATGGTGTACTGTGCCTGGAGGGATGACAGAGTACATCAGAGTGATGTGGCAATCAATGAACTTGTAGTGGTTGGGACTGTACAGACACAGGGTGTGCTCGTGACACACGTACCCTCTTCTCTTTGTCCAAGAAGATCTGGGTGTAGTACAACTGGTCATCGTCCCTGTCAGCAATGGGGTGGTCCGAGACAATGGCATACACATCAGGGGCATACCCTATGAAACCTATAGCAAGAGAACAGAGGTAATGACAAATTCAAGTAGCTGTGCAGAGTGGATAATTTCTTACCTCCTGAGTTGAGGAAACGCTTTCCAAGGCCCACTTTTGGGTACTGTGACTGTGTTGAGATGAAGGCATTTCAGATTGTGAACTCTATGGCACCCTTAATATCCCCAAATCAAAGCATGATACCCGGCTGTCTTCCATCACCCCCCACCCACACCCATCTCTCACCACTAGTGACTGATCAGGCCAGCAGAATCCCTCAGCTGAGAAGACCACACGTGATTTGAAGTCCTTGAAACGCTGGAGGATCACATCCACACCAGCCACAAAGACATCATAGCTACAGAGGAGGGGATGGGAGGAGGAGGGGATGGGAGGAGGAGGTGATGGGAGGAGGAGGGGATGGGAGGAGGGGATGGGAGGAAGAGGGGATGGGAGGAGGAGATGGGAGGAGGAGATGGGAGGAGGAGATGGGAGGAGGGAATGGGAGGGATGGGAGGAGGAGGGGATGGGAGGAGGGGATGGGAGGAGGAGATGGGAGGAGGAGATGGGAGGAGGGGATGGGAGGAGGAGATGGGAGGAGGGGATGGGAGGAGGAGGGGATGGGAGGAGGAGATGGGAGGAGGGGATGGGAGGAGGAGATGGGAGGAGGAGATGGGAGGAGGGGATGGGAGGAGGGGATGGGAGGAGGAGGGGATGGGAGGAGGAGATGGGAGGAGGGGATGGGAGGAGGAGATGGGAGGAGGAGGAGATGGGAGGAGGGGATGGGAGGAGGAAGAGGTGGAAGAGAAGAGGAAGAAGGCAGTACAATGGTCACGTGATGCTAACACTACTATGCAATGCCTACATACAATGTACGCAAGACCCCATGGACATACACTATATACATCCTCACCTGTCCACAAACATGACGACTGTGCTGTGCTGGTTCTTCCACTTTTCCAGGACTGGCCGGAGCAGATTGACCTTTTGACCTCCTCCAGGGTACCTCACCACATCTCCACCCCTCCACTGCTCCCCCATTCCCACGACCTGTGAGGAGGGTTTGTCCAAAATTGACCAGTCATTGCAGAAGCCAGTGGTAGCATTAAACATTACATTAGTAAATAGCCTATGGTGGTTAAATTAAGAGTTAAACATTACCTCCACATTCAGGTCAAACAGCCGGACTGATCGCATGAAGCGATGGTACCCATCTGTCTCCTCTGTTGCTATGGTTACAATCTGCAGCCTCAGGTCATCTGCACAGAGTTCAAGAAGTTGATCAACAAAGCAGACCATGATCTGCAATGCATATTACATGTGCAATAGGTTGGTACTACACTCCACATCAGTGAAGGTCAGGGCAGTTAATACACAACATATGGCACCATGCTGGAGAAGACAGTAGCTACTTCGGCAAATGCTAAAGGACACGAGTATGCATTATTGCAGTAAAATGTCTTGGGTCTTTTTCACTGCCAGTGCATACTATACCATTATGCAGGACAAGTTTTAGTATGTGTAACTGGTGATGAGACAAGTACAGTCTACACAATCGTCTTGGCCCACAGGAGCAAGCCTGGTGCCCACAAGCCTTACCTTCAGCAAGAGCAGTGAGTGCTGTGCACAGCAGTAATAACTGGAGCAACATTGCTATAATAATGGCTGCAAGTGGAACAAGAAGCATAAAGATAAAATAAGCAAGCAAAAACGAGGATCATCCATTAATCTACCAGTTTGTGTATGTTAGATGCAATTTCCCACGCATTCTCCATTTTCAAAAAGTGTGAAGAATCGCGCTTCTATCACCGGTCTAGAAATGCGATCAGCAGTGCAACTATAATTTGTACAAAATCGTGACAACTGCTAAACGCATAAATTATAAAACAAACTGTTCTAAGTATTTTAATACTGTAGGTACGTAAAATTAATGCTACCATTACAGTAACATTGACACTTACTTGTTCCACTCCTGTAGAATCTGTAGACGATTGTGCGCACGCACACATGCACAATAACTATTGTTCAGCTGATCTGCAAAATTTTCTTGTCGCATAATTGGATTACAGCCCCATAACCTTTGCACCCTAGCCTCGTTCCTGATTTTCGGGTGGGGCCAAAGGGGGACATGGGGGACTAGGCAAGCACCCACATGAATGGCAGATTGAGGATCTGTTTTCTTTATCAGAGCATATATAGAACCGCTTGAAATCAGATGTTAGAACCATAACAAATTAGCATTATGCTGGTCTACCTGCAGCTGGGAGTCCTGCAAAGACACACACAATACAAATACACGAACAATTGCTAGATCTATATAAAAAAGTATAATCCAATCTACAGTAAATACAGAGAACGGTGCAGTACAGCTAGACTGCCATGGCAGTCCGTAGATGTTTCCTAAAGGTATTATAGAGTGTTCAAACAAGGATTTCATCTATGGCTACTATTCCTGGCCACCAACCAGACTTCGTGCAAGCGACTTCATTCGTGATGTACCAGGGTGTCCTCCATGGAGTTCAATCAGCACACTTTCTCGACCCGATGCAGGGACCACTACTCTCCCTCCCCACTTGCTTTCATTGAAGAGCTGATAGGACATTTCCTGTTAAAAATAAAAATTTATCTATCTATCTATCTATATAGCTGGTAGCTCACTAGTGCATTCAGAAAGTAAATTTCTTCACTAATACAACTCAAAACACAAGTCCATATCATTGCACAGTACTATTTCTTCTTGTGTTCATAGTAGCCCGGTTTAAAGTACACCTTCCTTGTGAGCATGGTGACCGGGGATGGTATCTGCTTGTTTCTCCCCTTCGACTGGAACTCTTCTGCCACACGGCGATTCACCTCCACCAGAATATCCATCAAGTGCTCCTTCGATGCCATCTCATACATTGTGTCCACAAACGCCTTGACGAACCACGAGCCATACTCAGAGTTACGCCATGAGACATACCCTGGCACAGTAGCATATGCCAGGACAAAGTCAGCCTCAGTCGGCAGTGCCCCCTTGTACCCTCCTCCGTCTGTCTCATCTGGGTCATCCAAAGCCTTGTTGATGATGGTGGGGTACTGGTGGGGCAAGGGAATGGAAGAGTGGATGACCTTAAGTAGATCCTAAACTCTCTACAGTGATAACGATGCGTGTACACACACAGTTACCTGTTGTTCTTACCTGTTGTTCTATGATCTCGTTCATTTCATCGGGCTTGACTTCTGGAGCGTTAGGAGCATCAGTGCTCTCCATTTCAACACCATAGTCAAACCTCCCTCCCCTGCATGCCTGCAAGAGAGGACAAAGAAATGCATATACCCAGTGGCTGTAGGAATGATACGGTGACATTTCAAGCATATTCAGTACCGAAAGAGGGTTCTGTCAGTCCAACTAAAAGTCATCAGTAAATGTTTCCAAAGTGCTACACAACTGCTGAAAGTAGTGTATGCTATGTACATGTAATACTCTAATACACGAGATGGTAACGGTGATCACCTGCAGTATAAACACTTTTGGTTTCCCAATGAGACTAGGGCAGTTCAGTCCATCATAGTACCTGTAGTACAGAGAACAGTGTTAGTGTGAAGAGTTGCTACAGCAGAGGCAGCTCTCACTTTGTGACTTCCTCCACAGCTATGAGCTCTCCATCAGTGCTGTACAGCCTGCCATTGATACCATGGGTCAGTACGGCTACCATCAGACAGTCAAACTCGGAATGGTCAAGGTCAGCCACATCCTAAGGGAGGGAGGGAGACAAGGAGAGTGAGATGGAAGGAAAAACAAGTGGTGAGGAGACCTCCCTCTCACCTGCAGTCTCCGGCGCATCTCAGTACCCTTCAGATCATCATAACGATTGGTGTAGAACCCAAGGTGCAGAAACAGCTTTACAAGTGAGTCAGCATCTCGGTCTGTGCCAACACGGTCTTTCATGTTACAGGTGAAGTGCTTGTTGTTGATTATAAGACCTGGCAGAGGAGAATGTGCAAATAGGTGAGGTGCTTAGCAATGTTCAGCCAGTGCTCAGCCTCTTCCCTTCCTTGCATTTACATCATGACAAATGAGCGGTATCAGTGTGCACTAAATAGAGAAATAACCACAATGAACAATTTACCAATGCCTCTAGGTTTTGATGTCATTTTGTATGCCATTTTGGGGGCGTGGTCCACTCCTTCCTGTGGGGGAGGAGGGATGGAGACGTGTTGGGAGGCCGAACCAGAGGAAAGGGGATAGGGCCACTCCCCATTGCCCAGGAGTTCCCGCTCAGCCTCAGCAGGAATGGGAGGATGCGTCTTAGGACCTGAGGAAGATATCAACACCAGGTGTATGATGTAGGAGGGAGAATGCCGTCAACACACAAGCAATACAGGAGACACGAATGTTTGCAGCAAGACCCCCTCTCACCTTCAGGTGGCTGGGTCTCTTGTGTGGAGGTCTTTGGCCAGACTGCACAGGGAGAGAGAACCACGTACCACTAGGTAAAGCTAGACACCATTCCCACTCTCTGCAAATTTAACCCATCATCCCTCCCATCCTCGCACCCTCTCCACACACCTTCCCTAATCTTGCCAATAAGCTCGCTGTTAGCTTCCTTCTCTTCCTCTAGACACTCCACTAGAATGTCCAGAATATCTACGCCCCTCCTGCGTAGTGCCTTCAGCAACTCCTCCACACCTTCAGAGGAGGACCGTCCAGCCGATGTGCCTGAAGGACGAGGAGAGGAGCAGCCATTTTAACATTCCACATGGTTACTATGGAGAGCTGAAGCCTTAATAAATGTTCGTGTAAGCAAAGGTCTCACTATCATAACTACACACATGTACCATAATATGTACAAGTCCATTTTTTACCTGCATGATTTTACTGTAAAACTTAATAGCTATTGTTCCTGTACTCATTTACTACTGAGCTCCTGTGCCCCAATAAGAAAAAAACTCCTGTTGAATGGTAACATACAACATTCCATAGAAGCACTCCTCCTCAACAAGTTTTGTCAGTCAGTGTGGATGAGCCTAATGAACATGTTCAGTGCACAGTCCCAAAGCATTGCACACACTTCTGTGTCTATTGAAATGTTCGTGACCGGACTCAAGATTTTTTATATCTATGAAAACTGTGTTTCATCACATGATCATTCCCCTGTGGTTCAAAGGTCAAATTGGTGGCCATGTATTCTTAGTATGTTGATCCATGGGTCACCTTGGGTTAGGGTTAGTCTCGCGGAGCCAGACTCTCACACGAGGTTAGGGTTAGGGTTAAAAGGATGTTGATTGATTTCATTTGATCCTAGTTGCAAACACTTCAATGACTACCCCCTGCTACAGGAAGCTGGTTGGAGACCGGGCAGGGCACCACTTAGGTGGCTTGGTTGGCGACAACTGAAGCCACAACAGGTAGCAACATTCACACACATCCCAGTCATAACTGTCGATAATTTTGGCTGGTGCCTACACTAGAGACTTACCTATGCGTTCATACTCCATCCAGGTCAGTTGGTCTCTGCCATACAGCTCATGCCGTATGTCTGGATTGAGCTTGCGCATAAAGACGGGCGTCAGCCGACGCATGGCCTTCTCCAGCGCCTTCTCTCTCTCCGATCTAGACATCTTTCCTCCTTCCTACGTATCTCCGGGGATTCCCCCGGGAACCTCCGCAAACTGGTGCAGAGACCGGACGGAATTTTTTTCTTCTAAATAAAGGCTAATAGTCTACCTCTGTAACCATAGAAACGCAATATTAAACGCTAAACATCACATGCACAACCTGAAATGCAGAGCGGTTTAGGCGGCGCTCAATTCGGTTTGGGCGACCCGAAATGGCAGCTCCCTGGCTGGAGGATCGAACAGAAGTACGCCACAGGCGTCCTGATTGGAAACTGGGCCGAAGATGGTTTGGGAAAGGTGGTAGCTCGCTCTGTTAAGCTACTAGCTAGAAAGAACATGAAGAACTTAATGATCGCGCACGCATCATTCAAGAGTATTTTACCCCCTTGCCTCTTTCTCCTCACCGTGACACACAGTTCAAGCGTGGTAATGAATCTGGTGACAGCACACACCGTACAGACTTTCGTCACTACTCTCCTGCCACCTATCAGCCAGATGTCTCCACACGACGCAGAGGCATGCTCATGAACAATGTGAGCATATTCACTATTAGCCTCATACCCAGGCCGTGTGGGAGAGAAATGTTCCTCTCCACCCAGATGGCTGGGGTACGAGGCTAATTCACTGTAGAAGGTTGTGGTGAAATGGACTAAACGTACAGAGTAACTTTTACAGCTTCATCTACTGTCTTCTCCTTCTGTCCCTCCCTTCTTCCTCCAGGGGCTCAGTAAGGAACACATCTTCACTCACCATGGAACATGCTACATGCACAACTCGATGTCACTTTATGATCAGCAGTTCAACCGTCGCCACTCTGTAGGTAGTAGGAAGTGGGACCGACACCGACTGGCGTGGCTCCCTGAGGCTTCAGACAATCCCCTCCAAGGTGCAGCTGCTTGTAGTAGACCATTAATCATGCCTACATATTACACACTGTGTTTAGGGGCGAATGGGGGGATGCCTTGGATAAGGGAGTAGTGTTCTTGATCTCATGGACCAATTTCATTAGGTGAAAGCACTAACTTTGGTCTGCAAAAAGAGGTGGAGCAGAAATGGAAGCGCCTGAAGGAGCTTGAGTCACATGGAGATTTTTCAACCACATACGCTCACTCTTTCAGGTGAGGAAGCAGTTCAGTGCATGTTTGTATAGTGTTCCTAGACTTTCTCTGCCTCCAGCCTTTGATCAGTGTCTTCTCTCCTCCCCCAAGGTCCCATCCCCCAGACTCCTCCCCTCTCTCCCACCATGCTACACCCCGCTATCTCTCCTCCCACCTCCATCCGCACAAGGTGAACAAAGACCTTCACCTGCGGGGCAAGCCTCAGATTGTCCAGCCAGAGGTTGTAGATCCACGACTACTAGAAGTGAAGACCAAGATGGCTGCTACTGTCTAGCTGTGTGTAATCCAGAAATATTGTGGCATTGCATGTAAAATCAGTGGAGCACTCGATATTGTATTGTGTGAATGTGTAGTAGGCTGTATGCATACATGAGTATCTATTGTGTTTTTTATTACCTGAAGCATCATCATGCATGTAAGATATGAGCTTAGTGTTGGTATCCGTGTTGTCTGCCATGGCCTCATGCATACTGGATTTGTTGCGTTCAGCCAGCGGCCAGTTTTAGGTGTACAATGTAGATAGAAAGGTGGGCCCTTGACACGTAATCTATATGTGTATATGCAATTAAGAATGCTACATGATTGGATAGCTACACATCACTTTTTTATAGAAGTCCAACATGTCTGTTGGCTGGTGCCATATTGTGCAGAAGGCTGGTATGCACTAAAGTTGCAAATGCTGCATGAGACTTAGGGTAGGAGATAACGCGACAGATCCGAGGGGGACAATAAGACATGGAAATTTATAAAGTGGCAGAGTTACCAACAATACAACGGAGCATATGTATGCATCCACACATCCTCTGTCACAAGGGTGTGAGGTGGAGGAGTGTTCTGCTCTCCAGTCCTGCCTCCTTCAAACTCAGAGACAGATTGCTAAACACCTTCCTCGGAACATCACTGGTGCTCAGTTTCCAATCCTCCTCCTCCTCCTCTTTGCATTGCTGAAGAGCAAAGGCCACAACATGGCACAACTGGTCTGACAGTCTAAATCTTCGCTGCACTCGACTTCCGTTTGGAATTTTTACACACAGCAGTATTGCAAAAGGGTCGTCTACAGGCTCCTCAGGAATGTTGCCATGTCTGCCTGATATTGAAGTGCAGCAATTGTTGCTCGTGTTAGTATTGAGAGAACGGCTGTTGCAATGTTCTCTGGCTAACAGGGGTCTTCCAGACAGCATGAGTTTACTTGAGAGTGTGGGATGCCTTACAGGTGAGTGAGGGGTGACGGTGGAAGGGAGTGAGGGAGTGGGTGGATGAGTTAAGGGACTTCGGGAGGAGGAAGTATAGTTAAGATCCACAGCCGAGTCTGTTTCAATGATGTCAGGTACAGTACTGTGTGTACTAGTTACACCAAGGAGGAGGGGTGGGGCTCCAATGGATGGAAGAGGCTTAAATCTCTGTATGAAGTATATGACAAGATTACACACACTGAAGTGTATGAATAAGCATTGTGACAGAGTTGCATGTAGCATTTTGCATACTTTAATAGCTGATGAAATACTCAAAGCTTAGGACTTACCTGGTGCTGGAATTGTTTGATCAGTGTGCTATCAGACTGTGGTCGTCCCTTGTCAGGCAGGGATCGTCCCCTGTTTATTAGCTGTGGAGATGCAGGCTTAGGAAGGACTCTTCTACACATGAGCGATGAAGAGGAGACCAGAGGAAGAGGGACAGTCGCTGGGAGGAAACATCATTTACAGCAAGGTATGTGACTAGTAGCAATATACTTCCTGGGCCAGCCATTACCATACAGTCTCACAAGCCATATCTCTTGCACGTAAGAAAGATGTGACTGGATATATCAAAGACAAACACTTTCCCCACTGATCCACTGCACAACGCAGCCTAACAGAGAGGCTACCAACCTCAGTCTAAGGCTTACCAGCTTCCCGTCTCTCTCCAGCACTAAAGCTCGCCCTCTCCTGCCTCTCAATGGGGGCCCGCTTGAACCTGCGGCCGCGATGACGAATCGTCTCGGCGCCATCCATCAGCAGTGTTTATGGGTGCGCTCTAATTGAAATTTTCTTCAGATGCGCTCCAAATAGAATTGATCACATGTATGTTATCGGGCACGTATCTAGCTTTAGGTTGCTGATCGCAATTTGAGTTCGCGTAGGAGAATGGCGGAGGGCGGCAGTCTACCAGATGATGAACTTTACCTCCCGAGAAGTGAGAACTAGACAAAGTATTTGAAGTAGATTTGTATCTGGATATAGGGCTCGCAGGCCAGACTCTCACGCCTGCAAGACTAATAGGAATTCCGCAACCTTAACTCTCACATGTACACACGTCCTATACATCAAGTAAAGACTGTATGTATAAGTGACTACATGCAATTTTAATATTACTGGTATGTGTGTTAATATTCCTCCCTCCACCTCCCTTCCCTCCTCATCCTCTCCTCCCGCCTTCTCCCCTTCCTCCTCTTCTTCTCCTCCCTCCTCTTCTTCTCCTCCCTCCTCCTCCGCTCCTCCCTCCTCCTCCGCTCCTCCCTCCTCCCCTCCCTCCTCCCCTTCCTCCCGGCCAGCTGTAATCAACAAGCTGATCAAGGAAATGGTACCCAACATTCGAGTGTCAACTGATTCACGAGACTTACTCCTCAACTGCTGTTCAGGTGGGTGGATGAGTGGGGGAGGGAGGGAGAAGAAGGAGTAGAGAAGGGGAGGGGGTATATATGAACCATTGTGTAATAGACTTGTATCTTGTGTTCCAAACAGAATTCATCCATCTACTTGCGTCGGAGGCGAATGAGATATCTGAACGGCAGCAAAAGAAGGTCATATCTCCGGAGCATGTGATTGAGGCGCTGACCACCCTTGGGTTTCAGGAGTATGTTGCGGATGTAAAGACAGTGCACAAGGAGTACAAGGAACAGGCATCGGTGAGGGGCCTTGCTCTTTTGGGAGGCTTTGCATGTCTGTTGTTTGAGTGTATACCACAGTGAGTGAGGGCCTATATAATGTTCATGTGTGTAGTTCTTAATGATTGAAGTATAGTAGTGAGGGCAAGGTAACCTCTCACTGCCTGCTGTATTGCTAACTGCCTCTCTCTCAGAAGCACCGCAAGCGTGGCAAGAGTCGACTGGACAGGCTGGGCATTCCAGAGGAGGAACTGGCAAGACAGCAGCAACAGCTGTTTGATGAGGCTCGGCAGCAACACCTTGAGGTGAGCGGGGAGAAGGATGAGTGTTAGATAAACTATTTGCAGTAAGTTGCTGTTGCTGATGTGTCGTTAGTGTTGAACATTAGACGGAAGGACTACTAGAGAGCTAGTTTCCATATTTCCTGTGAGCTGCATTTTTCTCTCTACAGAATGAACTGTTGGAGCAACAGAGACTTCAGCAACAGCAGCAACTCATGGGGACAGTACCCACACAACCATCACAACTCACACCCTCCACCACTTCACAACCGACAGTCGGAGCAACCCAACAGCCTCCAACGGTGATAGCCCCCAAGCCAGCAAAGGATCCCTCAGAGCAGAGCAGTGTGGGGACATCTCAGAAGGACTTAGTGAGGGCTGCATTGCAGCAGCATGTCCAAGCCAAGGCAGTTAACCTCTCTGCCTTCCAGCATCCAGCGATACCAGACAAAAAAGAGCAAGTACCTCAACAGGCTAAGGCTGCACCTGTGCCCATTGCCCCCCTCCCCTCCCTACCAATGGCAAGCCTTATTAACTCCTCCCCCAGCCTCCTCCAGCAAGCCATGACAGCACAAGCCTCAGCATCAACTCAGCAGACGGCTGCTAACATGGCTCAATTCATGCTACTGGCCCAGCAGGCTATGAAGACATCACAGCTCATGCAAGCTATGCAGCAACAATCGGTGTCTCGGTCTTCAGCCGGGCTGAAACCTCCACCAGCCGCTCCGACTGCCACTCAAGACAGTAGCGGCGGAGATACAAAGCAATGATACTGCAATCATACATGCATCCTTGGTCTTCTTGTATTCCCAGTTTTGTGTGTGAATTATGTATGCTTAGTAGTGGTTGAACCTTGTTCTAAATTAGCGAAATGGCGGAACATTGACCTGGCCGGCGTGCATCGACATCACGCATGAGCATCCATCTGATGTGGAGAAAACTGCGGTGTGCTTTTAATTTCTTGATCAGAGGAGAATTGGACTTAA
Source organism: Agelas oroides (assembly GCA_949130485.1). Classification (NCBI taxonomy): domain Eukaryota; kingdom Metazoa; phylum Porifera; class Demospongiae; order Agelasida; family Agelasidae; genus Agelas; species Agelas oroides. The sequence goes on along the minus strand of OX422190.1, from coordinate 10,291,619 downwards.
ATCGGTTGCTATAACTAGTTACTGCCAGACCTCATGATGACGGAGGTAGACTGGGGCGATGCGTTGGATGAGCAGGTGAAGGAGCAGGTCACCAGCAAGGTGGGCCGCTTGTCTGTTTGGTGTCAATTTGCATGATTTACCTCAATAACACCAAAGGCTTCGTAGAGGGTATCCTACTGTTAGTCACTGTTACACACTGCAGGTGCAGCAGATGTCGGTGAGGGATGCTGGTCCTGTCGTACCTGAAGACAACTACCCCCCTGGTGAGATATGCATGGGTGGCATGCTGTGTCTGAAACAAGGATGCCTTACTCTCCCAGGCCAGACTCTTACTGACTCTCAGCCATAGGACTGTATGTAGCTCATACAGTACTAGTCTTGCAAACCGGACCTGGCCAATCCCAGCACTTTAATCCTAGCTTGTCAGACTACCGTCCTGGCTACATACACTATCTGACCTCCCTGCCTTCCAGACAAAGAGACGCAGGCTGCAGATGCCTCTCTCCTGACCAAAGTCCTACGTACCAAACTGGTGGAGAATGTCCATGACGTGGAGGTGCAGAGACAAGACCCAAACTCACCATTATTCTCAGTCAAATCTTTTGAAGAGCTGCCCCTGTACGTTCTGTGGTGTGTGTATGCCAACAGTACTTCACGTGGAATTGCGTGCAGAATATTCCTCCAAAGCATTTCTGTACATGTGCATACCACCATTCCTCCTCCTCCCTTCCTCCTCTTCTTATTCCTCCTCTTTCTCCACCTCCTTTCTCCCAGTCGCCCTGCACTTCTCAAAGGTCTGTATGCCATGGGGTTCAATCGTCCCTCAAAGATCCAGGAACGTGCTCTTCCCCTGCTCTTGGCTGACCCTCCCAAAAACTTCATTGCACAGTCACAAAGTGGAACAGGGAAGACGGCAGCGTTTGTGCTAGCCATGCTGTCCCGGGTTGACCCAACAAAGGCCCACCCACAGGTAACTTGGCGTGCACTGCATTACTAACCACACCACCACGATACTTCATGTCCCTCCCTCCAGGTCATCTGTCTGTCTCCAACCTTTGACCTTGCCCAGCAGACAGGCAATGTGCTGAAACAAATGGCAAAGTTCAGTTCGGAGGTCACAATGATGTATGCGCTCCGTGGTGAAAGAGGTCAGTGACGTCTTGTACACCAGACATGAGTGTATCGGGGAGGCTTTGGCCAGTAGCATCAGTGTGTGTGTATTGAGTGAGTGGGGAACAAGATGTCAGTCATATTTGAATTGTGCAGGCTGTGAAACTTGTAAACTTCTGTGTGCTGAGCAAGAATGAGAAGGTTGCACAGATGCACACATGCACTCCTCCCCTTGTCCTTACACACAGTGGAATCTCGTGTGCTGCGCAGGGAGCACATTATAATGGGAACATCAGGCACAGTGCTAGACTGGGTACTGAAGAAGAGAGTCATTGACCCAAAGAAGATCACAATGTTTGTGTTGGACGAGGCAGACATCATGATTGACCAGCAGGGACAGCAAGACCAGACCATCAGAATACAGAAGTGAGAGACAGAGGGAGAAGGGAATATGAGAGAAAGGGAAGAAACATAGGGAGGAAGACTAAAGGAGAAAGAGGGAGACGAAGTGTGGGGAGAACATTTCAAGGAGATATTAAATTATCGTGCAATAAATTATGCTTATAGCATGTCCCTCCCTTCCCCCCCCCCCCCCCCCCAGGCAGCTCCCCAATTCATGCCAGAAGGTCCTATTCTCAGCTACGTACAGTGACGAGGTGATGAGGTTTGCAGAGACTGTCATTCCAGATGCCCTTATCATTCGGCTTAAGCGAAGTGAGGAGAGTCTAGACAACATTAAGCAGGTACTGTGTGAGGTATTGTGAGTCTACAGGTCCTCACACAGCCTCTCCTCACTCCTTCCCTCCCCTCTCTCATCTGTAGTTCTATGTCGAGTGTCACAATGAGGAGGAGAAGTTCCAGGCTCTCGCCAACCTGTATGGAGTGGTCAGCATTGGACAGGCCATGGTGTTCTGCCATGTAAGTGGTCAATTTTCTGTGAAACCTGATTAGGTCAATTGACTAAACACACACATTCACCTACACACAACAGACGCGTAGGTCAGCACAAGAGCTGGCTGGTAAGATGTCACGTGATGGACATGCTGTCGCACTAATCACTGGTGAGTCTACCATTGAACAACGGATTGCAGTGCTGAACAGGTGAGGAAGGGGGGGGGGGGAGGAGAAAGGGGAGGGGGAGGGGAAGATGGGAAGGTGGAGTGAGGTTAAAGAGTGGCAAGTGGTGAGAAGGTGGAAGATAAGAATGACTAAGGAGAGGTAGGAGAGGTAGGAGAGGTAGAATAACACCTCCCCTCACCACACAGGTTTCGTGACGGCAAGGAGAAACTGCTTATCACAACCAACCTCTGTGCTCGTGGTATTGATGTGGAGCAAGTGACAGTCGTGATCAACTATGATATCCCCATTGACACACACAAGAGGGCTGACTGTGAGACCTACCTACACAGGTGAGGGGAAGGAGGAGAATCGCTGACCAGTTCAAGCAAAGCTATGATCACTGCAAGTGTAGTAGTCTGCGGGTTGTAGGGGGAGTAATGTCTGACTGAAGTATAGGAGAAGTCAGTAGCGGAGGAGAACTGGACAGAGTGCAGGGGATCTTGATTCACTCAATGTCATTAGCTCAACATATACTGTGCATGTGTAAAGCACTGGTAACAGTTTCACTCTACCTTCCCTCTTTCCACCCATCCTTCATTAGGATCGGTCGTACAGGGCGTTTTGGTCGAGCAGGACTCGCCATCAACTTTGTGGACGGTGCTCGTTCCATGCAGCATATGAAGAAGATAGAGGAGCATTTTGGGAGAAAGATAACCAAACTATCTGTGGATGACCCTGACCTACTCGAGCAAGCCGTCACCAGCTAGCCAAAGACCTCCTACACACACTAAGCACTATCCACTTTGTTGTGATTTACACTTTCACTCCATTTTCTCTTGATCTTGGTACTCATCTGTTTTGTGGTTGACCATGTAAGAAGTAGGGATGGCCCGGAAATAGAAAATACCCATGGGTATCAGTCATTCTACATGAAGTGTTGTTGGAAAATGTTGTTGAAGTTGCTAAACCATGTTGGAAATGGCACAAAATGTAGGGATAGTGCATAAATGATTGGATGGTTGCCATTTTGCAGCCAGATTCCATTCCAACATGTAAACAGAACTTGTATGCATAAGTCAAATTTTTCCATGCACTGCAGTACATCATTTACAGTTTCCATCATTTCATGGACTGCATTAGAACTCCAGGCACTGCATGAAACTGTTAAATGAAGTGTTAAGCACCTGTAACTGTCAATAACATGCGCAACTAAAAACTGTTGCAACCTGAGGATGTAACTTGGGGTGTGGCTTAGATGTGGCGAATTGAAACCATGATGTAGATTTAGTGTAAAGTCTTGCCATGCAGCAAAACATGCAGAACAGAACTGTATTATCAAATTACGGGTACAATTTGTTGCTGCTGACCTTATTGTCTCGTAGTGCGTGCACTGCTGCGGCGAGCCGAGCGTGGTAGTTGAAGGACGGTTACTTTGCTTGCATCGTCTCTTGCACACAGCAAGGCAAAGAAATTCACTTGATTTGAAAACAAAATAACTTTAGCTTACACTTTCCCGCCAACTGTATAAAACTAACCAATCAGAACGCAGGGTATCTGAACCAATCAGATTCGGACAGAACAAAACTCGTTCCCAGTTGGTCGGTATGGGAATGAGGCTAATGCTAGAGCGATGGGTGCCATTTCTAGCCTCGTTCCCAGGCCGTTCCCGGCTCCAGTTTTGATCGCTTGCAGTATAAAAACGGATTTATACTGCAAGCGATCAAAACTGGAGCCGGGAACGGCCTGGGAACGAGGCTATGCCATTTCTGCGTGTGAGCATCTTGGGTGCAGTTTTAATGAAATTGTACTAAAAAATATATTACCAAAGACACACAAGAATCATAATGTTACATTTCTGATTATTTGACAACACTTCCCTATACTCTGTGCAGCACAATGGCCACACGCGAGGGAATGTACACCATTAGAGAGTGGCCACGCCCATCCCAGTCCCCAGGGGTGCTGTGATGTGTCGCACTCTCGTCTAAGCGACCATGACCATCGTAACACTTTGCATCCGAGTTTAGTACCATCTTGTACTCGCCCGCCTCCTCCACTGCAATACGGTAATCAGTGAAGCTCTGCGTCGGGTGGAAATTGAAGATCCACACTAATCCTCCACGCTCAAATGCAAACAGTTTATCTCCATCATGTTTCCGGCTGATGTATCCAGGGCCAGAAGTGAGGAAATTGTACTGTTTGTCTAATGCTTGCATGTCGCGCTCAAAGTTCCTGAGATACTGGTAGCGAAGGAGGGTGTCGTCAGCAAGGTGCATCTGCCTGGAGAAGGGAGGGAGAGGGGAGGGAGAGGAAGGGAGGAGTAGGAGGGGAAGGAGGAAGGAGGAGGGGAGGGAGGGAGGGAGGAGTAGGAGGGGAAGGAGGAAGGAGGAGGGGAGGGAGGGAGGGAGGAGGAGGGGTTGCATTCTATAACTGTATGTACACTTGACTTGAATTGCTAACCCTAACTCCTGATTAATTAGCTGTATTCTGCTTTCGAGAAGCCTGAAAGCAAGCCTATATCAGCCACAAGTAAGCAAGCAAGGCATTTTGAGGAGAACAAGTCACTGCACTCCTGCATGTGATGATCACTACAAAGTATGTGTTAATCTTACTCTAGACAAGGCATGTGACTATCACAGAAACAATACTATCTAAACCAGAGTATAGACAGTCTGTCAACTGACCTCCGGGCATAGTAATAGCTGAACCCGTTTCCCTCCCGGGGGAAGTCAAGCCACTCTGGATGGCCAAATTCATTCCCCATGAAGGTCAGGTACGCCTCTCCACCGAGACCAAATGTCACCAGACGAATCAACTTGTGCAGGGCCAGCCCACGGTCAATGACCAGGGTACGAGGGGACAGGGTGGACATGTGGATGTACATCTCAGCATCCATGAGCCAGAAGGCTAGTGTCTTGTCTCCCACAAGTGCCTGGTCATGACACTCTGCATACGCCACACATTTTTCATGGTATCTGCAGAAAATAGGAGGGAGGGAGGAGGGAGGGAGGGAGGGAGGGAGGGAGGGAGGGAGGGAGGGAGGGAGGGAGGGAGGGAGGGAGGGAGGGAGGAAGGGAGGGAGGGAGGGAGAGGGAGGGAGGGAGGGAGAGGGAGGGAGGGAGGGAGGGAGGAAGGGAGGGAGGGAGGGAGGGAGGGGGGAGGGGGGGAGGGAGGGAGGGAGGGATGGAGGGATGGAGGAAGAGAGGAAGGTGGGATAAGAGCCTCACATCCCTCCTACCTCACACCCTCCTCCCTCCCCTCTCCCCCCTTCCTCTCATACCCACCTCCTGTTAGTGAGTGTCCACCAAATCTGTCCCATGCTCCAGTCGTCGTCCTTCACCTCCTTCAACATCTTGATCCACATGTCCGGGATTGCCATGGCCATACGATAGTCGAACCCAATACCTCCCTCTGACACTGGCCTGGGAGTGAGGAGGGAAAGATCGGAGGGAAGAGAGGAAGGAAAGGGAGGAAGGGGAGGAAAGGAAGCAAGGGGAGGGAGAGAAGGAATAAAGGAAAAAGCAAATTTTGCTGAGTCAAGTGGAAATCAGATTCTTGATCTCAAGTATACGCACAATGTCCTCCCTTCCCCTCCCCACCACTCACCTGCACAGTGTCGGCATACCAGACACATCCTCTGCGATGGTGACAACAAAAGGAAATGTCTCGTGAAGCATTTTATTGGCCAGCATAAGGTACACCAGTGCGTCCATGTCTACCCCCATGTTGAAGTACTCGCAGTAATCACCAGAAAACCCTGTCCCAATGCCTCTGTGCAGGTACAACATGGCTGTCACACCGTCGAACCGGAAGCCATCGACGTGATACTCATCAATATACCACCTGAGATTGGACAGGAGGAAACGGAGTACCTCCCACTTTGTGTAGTCAAAGATCTTTGAGTCCCAGAGCGTGTGGTTGCCCTTCAGACCACCATGAAAGAAGCAGTGGTCTGTCCCGTCAAACATGTTCAGCCCATCATTGACATTCTTTGCAGCATGGCTGTGCACAATGTCCAGAATCACACACAACCCTAAGCCATGGGCCTTGTCCACAAGATACTTGAACTCGTCTGGGGTGCCGTATCGGCTGGAAGCAGCAAAGAAACTAGTGACATGGTATCCGAAACTACCGTAATAGGCATGCTCCATGACGGCCATGAGCTCCACATATGTGTAGCCGAGATTCTTCACACGAGGCAGAATATTGTCAGCAAAGAAGGTGTAACTAGCGACCTTCTGTTCGGCTGAAGAAATACCAACATGCGCTTCGTATATGCGCACACCCTTTGGCCGCACGGGGCGTTCGTTTTTCCACTGGTACGGTGTAGGAGGACTCCAGCACACAGCATCGTAGTCCGCTCCCTCCCTGTGCTGCACTGCGTACTTTGTCCACGGGCTTAGGCGCCACAGCGTCTGGCCATCGTATGTCTTGATCAACAGCTTCACCTTGCTACCGTGAGGGATGGCCGGCTTGCCGCCGTCAGCCCGCAGCGTCAGATGGAACTTGCTGTATGGACCTGGCTCGCACACATGCGTGAGTTCATTCCATCCATTGAAATCTCCAACTAGCGCAACACTCTCCGCATTTGGCACCCATTCGCAGACCTGGATGTCCCCGTTGTCTCGCTGCACGATTCCGCACTCCTTGTACCCCGTCGCGAACTTCGCTAGTCCTCCTTCGTGGGCAATCAGCGCGCTCTCGATCGCACGGAACCTCCCCCATCGAAGCAGCAAGTCAGATTCGTGGTGCTTCAGGTATGGATCGTCCTCAAATAGTTTCTCCAGCTCAGGGAGCCTGTCTTGATTCGCCATCGCTCTGTCATGCAACTTGCGATCGTGCGATTGTCCATGTGGCTGAGCTCTAATTGTAGCGCACCGCTTGTAGCACACAAAACACGGAAAATACCCGGAGAGTATCCGGAAGTACTGCTGAACTAGCAGTACTTCTGGATACTCTCCGGGTATTTTCCGTGTATGGTCACGCCCCACCACATCACATGTTTCAATTTCTGCTGTAGCTGCGCTGCTGACACAGACAGAACCGGACAGAACACTTGTGTCATAATTTTCTGATCGTTGTTCATTGTTTATGAGTACCCAATGGAGCAATCGGCCATTTTATGACGGTGTCTTGTGCTATTGGTCACTACACAGAGATGTATTGGCGTGATGTATCCGTTTGAAGTGGCTGGCCGCCCAGTAGGGGTAGATTACAGTAGTCTTGCACTGCCCAGCTAGTAGAGGCTGGTCTTTAGTTTTTTTGTACGTACAGGACTGTTTAATAGGAAAGTTGTGTGCTCAGCATTTGTTTTGTGTATCTGAAAGCGTCTGACCAACCTTAGAAGAGATGGGTAAGTTTCCAGAAGGGGGGGTTGATAGGGCAAAGTGTTATCGTGTATATACACCCTGTGTGACCTCTTCCATGCTAGAGGGAAAGAATCGGGTAGCTTGCGTTAGCTTCATTTGCCAAGCCTTCCCCACCTCCAGTTTTTATTCACAAAAATAACATTGGGACCATACTGTGAACCATGAATGTTTCGCACGTTCAAGCCAAGCTACCAGACCTCAAGACTTGTAGTTTGATATTTTAAAGTTGGACTGTACCTGTTCCCCCTTTTGCAGCTCTCAATGGCTCTTGTGGTAACTCAAATAAGCATCTGTCCAATGGCGAACCGGCCAGCTGCAACAGGAATGGCCAGGGGGAGAAGGATGCAAGTACTCTTCTGGAGGAGCAGGCAGTCGTCGTGTGTCCCGTGAGTGTGTGAGAAGTGTCTTAACACTTCTGTAGCACATTTTCATTCCCTCCCTCCTCTCCCTCCTCTTCTCCCTCTTTTCCCTCTCCTTCACACCTACAACCTTAACCCTTCACACCTACAAAATGTTCCTCTCTTCCTCTCACCCTTTCAGCCACAGCAGGGGTATTCCTTCAGCATTCTCAAGGCACTGCTGTTCTACCCACTGGCAATTCTTCCTGCCTGTCTGGGATTGCTGTTGGCCTACTGGTTCCCCTCCGCCTGGATCAGACTCACTTGTTGGAAGTGCCCTCTGGACCAAGCCACCTTCGTCATTGTGAAGGTGTGGAGGGAGGGGAGAGAGGATTGAGGGTGGAGGGTGAGAGGAGGGGGCCTGTGGTCATGCCATGTGTTTGCCCTGACAGTCTGGTACACATCAGGTCACCAGTGTCTGCCTGGTATCAACACCATTCTTTCTTTGCTCTCTTTCCTCTCCTCCCCCTCTCCTCCCCCTCTCTTCCCCCTCTCTTCCCCCTCTCCTCCCCCTCTCCTCCTCCTCTCCTCCTTCCCTCCCCTCCTTCCCTCCTCCTCTTCCTCCTCTCCTCCTTCCCTCCTCCTCCTCTCCCCCTCTCCTCCTCCTCCTCCTCTCCTCCTCCTCTCCTCCCCCTCCTGTTTCCCTCCCCTCCTTCCCTCCTCCTCCTCTTCCTCTCCTCCTTTCCTCCTCTCCTCCTCCTCCTCCTCTTCCTCCTCTCCTCCTCCTCTCCTCCCCCTCCTGTTTCCCCGCAGGATGTGGATGACAAACATCGTGTTGAGATTGTGAGGAAACTTGAGGTAGAGAAGCCACAGAGCCAGAGTGACTCTGGAAATGAGGACGACCCTCTCATTTCAGTGGGGAACGAGAAGGTGGTCCTTCTGCCGGGCAAACAAACAGTGCAGTATTTTGAGCACCGCCATCTTCGCTACTTCTACAGTGAAGAGGCTGGCAAATACCTCCTTCTCAGGTAAAGAGAAAGAGTGGGGTGGAGAGGAGGTGGGGGGAGGGTGGTGGGGGGTGTGCTATGATGACTTGCACTGGGTTATGATCAGTTGACATGATTTCCCACTGCACCCTCTGAGCCCCGCCCCCTCTGAGCCCCGCCCCCTCTTATTGGGTGGTTCCATTCGGAGCACAGGCCTTCTGTGCCTTGATCCAAGCATTCCTCTCTCTACACAGGGCTTTTGACCATGGCTATTTGTGTGATGCAATTCACGAGATGGATGGTGGACTGACATCTGCAGAACAGGAAGATAGGTGCGTATGTGTGTGTATTGAGTGTGTGTGTGTGTGTGTGTGTGCATGTGTTGTGAGGTACCTCTTTCCTTTCTCCCCCTCCCTCCCCAGGCTCCTCCGCTATGGTCCCAACTCCCTGGACGTCCCAGTGAAGCCCTATCATGTCCTGCTGATAGAAGAGGTGCTGCATCCATTTTACATCTTTGAAATCCTCACTGTCATCTTCTGGATGATAGATGACTACTACTACTATGCTGGTTAGTGGAGAGTGGGAGAGTGTATAGGGGGATAGGGAGTGGGGAGGAGGGGAGAAGAGGAGGGAGTGGAGAGGAAGGAGAGGAACTGTTACGTGTATACATAAATATAAACATTTTTCACCTATCATCATCCCCATTGTCTGTCTCCGCTCCTCCCTCCTCCTTTCACAGGTGCGGTGCTGTTCATCTCCACACTGTCTATTCTCATCAGTCTGTTTCAGACACGGAGACAACTTCAGCAGCTCCATGACCTGGTCGCCCTCTCCTGTACCGTCACCATCCTCCGAGATGGGAAGGGTGAGGTGGGAGGGGCGGGGAGAGAGGAAAAGTGGGAGGAGGGGGAAGGTGGTCGGAGGGGAGCAGCAGGGGATTTGGTGAAAGGCACGATGTAAGAAGCTGTTTTTCTTTCCGCTCTTTTTCTCCAGAGGCGCGTGGGGTGCCAAGTGAGTCTCTTGTCCCGGGAGATGTACTGGTGGTCCCGCCCACTGGGATGACGGTGCCATGTGACGCGGCCCTGCTGTCCGGGCACGCCATTGTCAATGAGGCTATGCTAACAGGTAGAGCACATTCTGTCTCATTATCGTGTACACCTGGTTCCAGTGTGAGAGTGCAAACCGCCCTGAGTGGCTACTGTTCTTTAGTTGTGGTCGGAACTGTCGTCATACCCAACCACCATGGTCAGAACCTACATGTGTAGGTGAAGATGTTCATGTGCAAACACCTAACTCCATTTCTCCTCCCTCCTCTTCTCCCTCTTCTCTCCTCCTTCCTCTTATCCCCTCCTCTCCTTCCCCCTTTCTCCCTCCTTCCTCCTTCCTCTCCCCTTTTTCCCTCCTCCCTCCTTCCCTCCCCCTTTCTCCCTCCTCCCTCCTCCCTCCTCCCTCCTCCCTCCTCCCTCCTCCCTCCTCCCTCCTCCCTCCTCCTCCCTCCTCCCCCCCTCCTCCCTCCTCCCTCCTCCCTCCTCCCTTTCTCCCTCCCCCATTCTCCCTCCTCCCTTTCTCCCTCCTCCCTTTCTCCCTCTCCCCTCCTCCCTTTCTCCCTCCTCCCTCCTCCCTCCCTAGGTGAGAGTGTACCAGATACCAAGACACCCCTTCCCCTGGATGATGCCCACTATCACTCAACCAAACACAAGAAACACACTCTCTTTGGAGGTACACAGGTCATACAGACTCGTTTCTATGGCAATGCAAAGTGATGGCCGTTGTAGTACGAACAGGTACGGATACATAGGGAATGTTGTGAATGTACACTTGTATGTTGTATGTATATAGGCTGGAATGAGCTTGTGTGTATTCAGTTGTGCTTTAGAATTTCAAGTACCTGAAGCCTGGGATTCCTGGACTTGTGGAATGTGGTACATTGCTTCCTGTGTAGTGAATGACTGCACATCTAGGCCTGTCTTTTTTCAGGGAGATGTGGGTCATTGATTGTTTTATGTAGACTGTACATGTAGTGCCACTGTGTCATTTCTTGTGATATGAAAACCATCCTCCCTTTGCCCTCCTCCTCCTCTCCTCCCCTCCCCTCCCTCCTCTCCCTCCCTCCTCCTCCCCCCTCCTCCTCCTCTCCCTCCCCCCCTTCCCTCCCCTCCCCCCCCCCTCCTCCTTCTCTCTCTCCTCCTCCTCTCCTTCTCTCCCTCCTCTCCTTCCCTCCCCCCCCTCCTCTCCCCTCCTCCCCTCAGGTTTTGCAACCTCCAAGGGAGGTATGGTTCGCTCCATCCTCTTCCCCGAAACCGCTCAACATGAAGTTTTACTCGGACGCCATCAAGTTTGTCCTTGTGCTGCTGTGCTAGGTGAGGGATTGATCATGGTATTGAAGCAATGTCAAAAGTGTCTACAGTATTGTGTAAACATGTTCATGTAGGGTAGCGTGTGGAGTCTTGTATTCATATATGGTCACAGGATGTATGACTTCAACCAAACTTAGACTCACTGTCTCAATGCTCACCATACCAGCATAATGTGCAATCCTCCTTCTCCCTTCCCTCCCCTCCTCTCCTCCTCCCCTCCTCCCCTCCTCCCCTCCTTCCCTCCTCCTCCCCTCCTCCCCTCCTCCCCTCCTCCCCTCCTCCCCTCCTCCCCTCCTCCCCTCCTCCCCTCCTCCCCTCCTCCCTCCTCCCCTCCTCTCCTCCTCTCCTCCTCTCCTCCTCCCCTCCTCCCCTCCCTCTCCTCCCTTCCTCTCCTCCCCTCCCTCTCCTCCCTTCCTCTCCTCCCCTCTCCTCCTCCCTTCCCCAGCCTTTTGCGGGTTCTGCTACACTATCACAGTAGAGCAGATAAAGCACTACGATGTTGAGGAGACCATCTACCGAGCATTTGACGTTATTACCATTGTGGTCCCCCCGGCTCTTCCGGCAGCCCTCACCGTTGGCACTGTGTATGCTCTGAACAGACTGAGGAAACAGCAGATTTACTGCATCAGTCCACAGAGGTGTGTGTGAGGGGA